>JBBMKC010141772.1:0-15861 GCA_037834085.1 Bipalium vagum
TGACTATCACTTGTTCAGATCGATGGCGCATTGTCTCTGTGAACACCGGTTCCAAAACTTCGAGGATGTCCAAAAATTGCTTCATGACTGGATCGCTCTGAAACAGGAAAAATTTTTTTTTATGGTATTCACCAACTACCACAAAAATGGACCAATGTTGTAGATTGTGATGGAAATTATCTTGTATAAAAAATTTTGTTTATTCTTGTAAAAAATAAACTTTTTTAGTCTTAAAAAACGTCATTTTCAACTTGTACACCTAATATTTAGCAATATGATTGGAATAAGAAAACACAACATTTCATCCAACTGTGGGACTTTGAAAGAGCTCTTATAGTAGCACTTCATGAGTGTGGAATGTTTCAGAGAAGAAGTCATTTCACTATTTTATGGGCATGAGATGTGTGGTATGAAGAAGGGTTGCAGCATTGCTGAAGTGTCTGTCGACAACATCGAAGCACCAAAGTGAAGATAGACACCTTCATGTAGATGTTGGAGACGGACTTATGTCAACCACAATAATTGATATAAATTGGAAAATGTTTATAATATCGTTAAGCCGTGAACTCAGAGTAAAACGACTAGAATGGGCCAAGAAAAATATTGAAAAGTAACATTGTTTCAAAGCAAAGTAAAGCATTATATTGAAAAATCCATTACAGACACGTTAACAGAGCTGAAATGGGATGGGTTACCAACGAGATGTATTCACCAGATATTGGGCGGTCATATTATCACTTACTTTGGCCAATGGACACGCGCTCTTAGATCAGAGGTCAAGAATGATAAGTATTTCAAGATCGGATAGTCATGAAAAAAGTCATTTTGTTATTGTTATTAGCAATGAAATTTGAGAACCGCAAAACGGTGGAGTCATACTTGTACACATATTTAATTTTGTATTTTGTATTTTCCTTTTTCAATGATATTGTATTTATTTAATTATAATCACTATTCCATTTAGTTTTTCTACAACTTGGCAGTAAAACACAGGTTTGTGAAAGATACATTCTCACTATAGAGATACGGAAAAAATATGTTTGAATTTATTAAAAAGAACTTTTATTATTATTATACATTATAATCTTTGAAGTAAAATAAATCATGAAAATGGTTTTCTTAAAATTGCTTAACCTTCTTCAGCTAAGGTTGACTGATTTTGTAATGTTTCCACAAATCTACATGGTTACGAATATGGATGTTTCTTCAAGGTGGTTCAGCGTTATTTGTGTGGGACTGTTTGGCTGAAGGGAAACGGGTAAAAAGTGAAACAAATTCTCTGTCAAAACATTGACAGAATATTTCAAATGGGCACAAGTGTGTGACAGAAGTGATTCACAGACGCGCTATTCTTGTTATTTTTCCCATTTTCCCCATTTTCCCCAATAAAATGTGTCATTATGAATTAAAATATTTATTCAACAATTACCAAACGGTGATATGAGGAAACTGTCGAAAAATGCCCCCTATAAATATCATTGTGCCAAAACTAATTTCCCTTTCAACTGGTCGCTGTAGACATTTGTTCAATAAAATACTTAACAAAAGAAAGGTCAGGTCGGTAAAATTAATATAAACAAACACTACACATGTCCAAGGAAAATCCTTTCAACTTTCTCCAGGCTTTAGGAAAACATTTCTGATTGAAAAGGAGGTATTATTACAATATCCTTCCAAAATCTTCACTCTCCACGACCTGATAAATTTCGGAATCCCCTTTACATATCTTTACCCTTATGAGGATATATAATATTCATATAATTCCCCCTTATATTTTTACGATCATTTCGACAGGGTTGCATGAATTTTACTTTCTTTTCTAATGTAAATTATCAGAATAAAAACTATTTGGAGAAAAGACATTCGTAATATGTTTATGAAACAAGACACCGAATATCTAAGAAGGCAAAACAGTACACTGAACAAGGAATCTCAGATTTGGCAAATGTAAGCAAAAATATTACGGAAAACATTTTTATTATGATGCCCAAAGATTATTTGGCTGACTAATTGGGATCATGTCTCAGAATCTCCCTCGGGTTTCTGATAAGATGATGAAGTACAAAGGGCCCTGATTTTCTGAATTTTATTATTTGAAAGAAGCTTTCATTTTTTATTATTTTTATTTTCATTCATTTCAGGCAAACGGTAAGGAAACGGCTGCAGATTTCAACATTTAATTATTATTATTAAAATAGTTTAATATATTTATAATTTTTTTTCGATTATTATTATTACAATATCACCCACTCAATATCACGACGTCCGTTACAGAGAAAATCATAACTTTCCCTGAGTCATGATATTGATGAGAAACCATTGTGGTATAATTTTTAAAGTTTTTTAAAAGTTTTACGTGATATTAAACGGGTTATGACAATTGTCGGGTTACATTTTAATAACCTAATAATGCATTCCTTAATCTTTTATTTCAGTAATATTGCTTTAGGAAATAAATATAATATCTGTTTAATTTTTAAAATAAAGATATTATAATGAAACCAGTAAAATCGAATAATCTTCACAGACATTGTGTAATGGCTTGTACATCTTGTATTTTAAAATTAGTACGTATAGTCTAATAATATTACATAATATGGCAGAAACAAATGACCTAGTCAATTAAAGGATTAACTTAAGATCCAGAGATTCAAATATACGTGATAGTATCAATGATGTGATTAAATAAGTAGACAAACAACAAATCATAACCATCAATTCTCTCGACTGAAGCATACTTAATTTGATAACAGTACAAAGATAACTCTAAACAAACAGTATCACTTGAGTTCCGGGAGAAAATGCTCAAAAAATTTGAATGTTTATAGCACACCAGAATACTACAGAAATATACCTCAACAAAGCGAAAAAACAGATAATAGGTGAAAAAATATACCACCAATGAACTTTTGCAGGAAGGCAGAAACATTAAAAGAGTTCGCAGTCATACATGACCAATTTCGTCTCCATGTAACTCAAATAATCACTTTTTTTCAATTACCTCACTTCTCCGATATGAATTTGATAGATCGGGTCTTATTCAAGAATTTTGGTCAAAGGGAGGAATACAAATGTTCCGTTCAATTGATAAAGTAAGAATGTTCTTGAAAGACCAAACAGACAAAAGCTGACGCATGGGATGAACCATTTGTAAGGTAAATATATTGTGGTAAATATTTTTCATTAAATGTTTTCATTTTCTTAAATAAACTTCTTAACTTTTTAAATTTAAAAAATTTGATTATTTTTTTTTATTTATTATTATTATTATTTTTTATTATTATTATTATTATTATTATTCAGTATATTATTATTATTCTTATTATTAGTTTCTGATTAATAAATCCCTACGAAGGTAAGATTGGTATTTTTACAGATATTTACCACCGAAATCTCCTTTATATCGGGAAGGTAAATATCAAAAAGAAAATCATTTTTATCTTTTATTTATAAATATTGAGTTTCACTGATAAAATAAAGTAAAATGAGAAGAAAAATATGAAAAAATATTTTAAGGAAAACATCGGTCACTGGTTTTATCATAGAAAATAAAGCAAAATCTAAACTAAACAGTATTTCTTTTTGGCAACGAAAATAGAGAAACGTTGGTGTCCTAAAAGCCTTAAATTACCCTTCTGATGTGTTTATCACGTCCTATTGAACAACCCTCAATGTAATTTTAGTGATATACATTCAATCAGCACATTCAATCACAGGATTAATCCCCCAGATTGTCTGATTCGTATTACATCACAATCGTTCTAAAGTTTAATTAGCAAATCAATTTACTCTGAAAAATTAATTAGTTTTATTAATTAATTAATGGTAACATATTAAGATTAAGGATCATCACCATCCATGCTTCACAAATCAGACATTCTCGACAGATAATATTTACTCCTCCCAATGTTCAATGCAGTTAAACGCAAAAATATAGAGGTAAAAATTAACGGATTACTTGAGACTTTGAAAGGAAAAGGAAAATTAATTTCAACCAAGAAAATTAAATTTTGAAACTTAAATCTGAGGAGGAATTTTAATGAGATTGGATAAAAGATCGGGGAAAGCGTTATCAAGTGAAAGAAGGATCACCGAAGAAAAATGTTTCAAGATTATCAAAATTAATAATGGGATTTAGTCATTAAATTATTTTTTGTCCTGGTATTAGTTGGAATCTTGACTAAAATAATATAAAAAGGAATATTACTTTATATTTTAAAGAAAACCAGTAAAAATAAGAAATTAACACGCATTATATGAAAATATGGAGTAAAAACTTTCTAAGAAAAGATGGATTCAAATGACAGATATAAGTGTGAAAACCATTCCACACTCTCGGTCATCAACAAGTCCTGGTTGAAGGTTATCTGTACAACAATTTGTTTATCGAGTCACTCATTGAAAAACACCTTTGAGTAGAAAAATCAATGGTAAAGAAATAATTAATAATGAGGTTGAACAGTCGAACGGATAGTAGTACTGAATCTTCCAGAGGTTTTCAAAAGGCAATGAAAGGAAGAACGAACGAATTATATCCAGCCCCAAAAAAACCAAGGAGAACTAATAAAGACAAACCAGAAAAAACGTTTTAAAAAAGTATATAAAAAAAATTTTTGAAAAAGAAAGATTTTAATTAATTTAAATTTTTTTATAAAATAAAATTTCTGGAAAGATTTTGAAAATTTTTATTAAATTTTAGAATTACGGAAAATGTTTGAACCTCAGTCTTTAATTAAGACCTTTTAAATGACGAATTTTTAATAAATAGGTTTTATTCTCTGAAGCTTCGAAATGAGCTATAAAATTTCAGATTGTCAACCCTTCTTAATTGGTTGTGAAATATAAATCATTTGACTAATCAGATTTGGACAAATCATAGGAAAATCAGATGCATTTGAGCTGATGAACTATAAATAGTCTTAAAAACTAAATTTTACATTACCCTTTGCAAATTATCATTTCTCTAATATTGTAAATAATATGTAAGTTAGACAAATACAATGATAGATCGAGGTATACAGAAATGACATGTTAACAAGCTGAGAAAAACTTACTTCTGATTGATATTTCGGTAATGTTGTCTTGTTTGTCGATATTTTCAGTTTCAACATATATAGAGGGCTTTAATGCACTACTGGTAGGTTTGATGACAAATGTCCTGGGTTTAAATCCGAGAGCGCTAACAATTTCTAAGAAAATATTTTAAAATAATAATAATAATTATAATAATAATAATATTATTATTAATTATAATAGTTCTAACAGTGGTTAAACAAATAACCAGATATTTGCTATTACAGAAAGATATTCATTTCTGAAAATTCAGTAACAAAAAGGGTATAAATATTTTTAAGTAAAAGCAGAGTAATCAATTATATTTAGTAAAACGGATAAAAAAGTAAACTTTTACAAAAATGAAAATCGGAAAAAATCTAAGGTACTTTTAGTACACTAAGTTAAGACCCGTTTAAAAAGAGTACTGAAGGAGCTGAAAATGTTATTCCAAGGAGTGAGTAGTTGAATAGTATGAGGCATAGGAAGGCCTTATTTTATTTAAACGAAATTTCTTGTGTACTGATGATTGATTTACACGAGAAATCAAAAGTAAATGTCAAATCATTAACTTGAACGTTCAGATGAATATCTTTGTAATTATTATGGAATTTATATTATGTTTATCAAAACTTCTGGAAGGCAAAGATTGAGTTTTTGATTTATAAGAGCTCAATGAAACCCTTACATGTGGTTTTTAATCGTTAATCATAAATAAGTTTTTATCTTCCACTCAATAAAGCGTCCAAAACGGTCTTTTCACAATAATTCATATATAGAAGAAAATTCAGTACAAATGACACTGAAACAAAATAAAGATTAACGACCTTGTAGTTGGTGACACCACTGATAATAAATTTTAATAAAAACCTTAGTAGAAGCTTTTAATACTCAGTAAAATATAATAAAACATTCGCACCTCTATCTTCCTGAGACATTTGCTCGGGATCGAGTTGATGTTGGACAACGGGAGTCTTTTTGTCTTCCTTAGTCGATTTCCTACCGGCTTGTAGATTAGTGTTTGAATCTGTTGGAAACTGTTGGAAATAATTTATTAACTTGAATCGAAATATTACTCCTGTGGGAGAAAATCCTCTTTTATTTCTGACAATAACAGATAGCTGATATCCAGAATACTTTTCTCGAAAGAGTTCCGTAAAATCTGTGGCAAAATTCCCAATACATTGGTAGGGGTCTGAAAAATCGAAAAGTCATCACTAAATTTCGCCCTAATTTACCAGGAGTTTTGTTAACGACTTCTTCAAGTGTTGTTGTGGGTGGTTTTTCTTTACTTGATTTATCAGATTTTTTCCCCATAATTTATCATTTAATTGTTAATTGAAATTAATAATAAATACGTTTAATTAATGTCAAAAAAATCTTAACAATTAGAAATTGAAACTGCAGTATTCGTTGCCATGGTTTCACTTAAGTAAAACAAAATTTTCAATATTGTTATAATTAACTTTAATTATGAGAATTTATTTTAATAATTTAAGTTAATAATTTAAGAAAAAAAATTAATTAAAACTTTTAATAATAATTTTTTTTGATATTTCAATTATACGCTTATTTTCACATGAAATCATTACGGTCTTAATTTAACGGTTATTAAAACACTACAAATGTTATACATAAGATTTTTGACCAATGGCAATAACATTTCGCTACAAACCAATACAGTAATTATTTCTATATTTACCCCATGAAATTCTTAGATAGGTAATTAATTTTTTTAAAAAAATAATAATCTTAATCTGGATGAATTCTAATCACATTTTGTTAAAATGCTTTTTCATTATTTGGATATTAACTGTTGCCAACGGTTCGTCCCCTTGTTTTTCAGATACGGGAAAAGGGACGTTCTGTCAAGCTGATTTTATCACCATAGTTCAAGATGTGACAGCCCATGCTACCAGTACATGTGGGCAGCAACATAATACTGAAAACATTTGCCGCAATTTGTATTCACCGTCAGGGTTTGATATGCAGAACTGTATCAAATGTGATGAAAGAATTCCCAATTTGTCGAGGAACGTTAGCTTTGTGTTAGATCGTCATATTAGGGATAAAGAAACGTTTTGGATTTCGGGCCTTATACCTCAGTCTATTAATACACATGTCATCAATATCACAATAAATTTAAAGAAGCTGTATGAAGTTTATTATATTACAATTGAATTTAATGGTCATATTCCTGACTCGATGATTTTGTACAAAAGCAGTGATCATGGCAAGACCTGGACACCATGGAATTACTTTTCATCCTCTTGTCAAAAATCATTCAACATGCGAAGAAGTAACCCACTGCATATAATTCACCAGAAGCGTATTAATAAAATAGAACCCGTGTGTTTTTCCTTCACAAAGAGCACACAAAATATTACTAATAATTATAAAGTAGTTCCATTCAATCCTATGATCGGTCGTAACGCTCTATCGTTTGATATTGCTCATGTTAAAGAATGGGTAAGTCTCACGGATTTTAAAATATCAATGTTTGTCGATGTGAGTAAAAAGAGGAAAAAACCTCTACCAATGTATTTAGCAATATCTGATATAACAATTGGAGGAAGGGGTCAATGTTTCGGACATGCCGCATCGTTAATAAGAAAAAACAACACCTTAGTCTGTGACTGTAAACATGGAACAACAGGGCCCGATTGTTCGAAATGCTTGAGTACCCATAATGATCAACCTTGGAAGTTGCTTTATAATTCAGCTTCAAATGAACGTTTTTGTGAAAGTAATTTTAATTGCCATATCGAAAGCATTTAAAAAATCTTGATTTTTTTAAAAGGTTGTCATTGTAACAATCACGCCGACGAATGTGAATTCGACCAAAGGATCTATGAGGAGTCCGGTAAAAAACATGGAAGTCGATGTTTGCGCTGCCAGCACCATACTACAGGTCCACATTGTGATTCCTGTTCTCCTGGCTATTATAGAAATCGCGCATTCCCTGTAAATCATCTTCAAGTCTGTCAAGGTGAATAAAATCTCCAATTACATAATTATAGTATTATATCATAATGAAAATTATTAAATGATATTTCTGGAGTTTAAATCATGAACTGTTTTTAAAGTTCATCAATTATAAAAATTAATAATAATAATTAATAATTAATTATTATTATTAATTATTATTATTATTATTAAGTTAATTACAAATTAATTAATAATTTAAAGAATACATTTTAAAACAAAAAAGAACTTTTATTTCAAAAAAATTAAAAAGGTTAAAGGTCAATTCTTAAGAAACTATGTCATCATTTCCATTTTCATTGTAATATAATCTTATCGAGCTGAGAAATGTTAAACATTTGTCTAATACAATTTATTAGTAATAGTTGTAATTGCGTTGCCACAGTTAATGGAATTATTACAAATACTTCTGCTAAAATGGATATTGATAATCAAGTTGATGAAAAAAAAGGAAACGATATCATCATTGTTTATCATCAAAAGTTCGAGCCTCCAAATAAATTTGCGACATTGTTAAAGCATATCTGAAATAAACGTTCGGAGAAAGTTGTAACATGCAATAAGTGGAGAAATAAATAGTTTTAGTGGAAATTTATATATACATAATTTATTTTTTATGGTTAATATTTCTTTTTACATAATAAATGACATAAACAGTATATCTGTGACTTCGTGTCAGAACTTGGTCTTTTACATAACGGTTTAAATCCAGTGTTAATAGGGTTAAAGGTAATGTTTAGCGTTTTCCTCCATATCTAAGAATCCTATGCTATTCATAAAATGGGAAACGAACTCATACAAAAATGAAAAGTTGATCACAGAGTTGTTAAGTAAATTCACTTTAAATAGAATTTGTTGTGACCGACCTTTCGACTTGAAATAATGTTTGAAGAGAAACTAAAAATAATGCTAATAATCTCACTTTGCCAAATATTTTTAAAATGGAAAATAATTATATTTCAACTTTTGTACATTGGCGAGAATGTTACAAAATCTAAGCGCCATTGAGTCTCAGAAGAAACGAGGATTCTGGAAATTTTATTTTCTCCTTCTAAGAATAATTCTTAAAAAATTGAGAATTAAAACAAAAAATCATCGGGACTTGTTGAAAAGAAAGTTTTACATTTTTAATAAAAATAAGTTTCAGTAATCCAAATTTACTGGCCGAAAAAAAATATTAATAAATTATATTGATTTATTTTACCAATTTTCCAGACCAAAGTCCTCTATTGACTCTAAAATCGACATGAGATAGAAAATATCAGCAAGGAAACATGCATTTCTTTTCTGAGGCCTAAGGTTTCCAAGCATCATTCATACATGACCATTCTTTCTTTCTCAGCCTTCATGTTCTCATTGTCGAGATTCATCAGGCAATACGGTGTTTCCAGGTGACGACAACAAAAGAAAAATAATATTATAAGGAACAGTAAAATCCTGAATATTTTTCAATAAAATAATAATTTTCTTTTGCTATATGTTTGTCTAAAATATAAACCCACATTGATTTATCCCCAAATATGAGTTCTTTTGTGTTCAAAAAAGAATTATGATTTACATATGTTAATCTACCTCATTGAAGTTAACCCTTTATTTTATATCTCTTGTCCACAAACATAGGCCTTCCTCAAGTAGTTTTGATTTTTATCTGAGCTCTGAAACAGGAAGCTCTTCACCGTTTGAGGTGGATAATATATATTTTCTTGAAATCTTTGATGAAATATTGACAAATATAACGTCCGTTCTGAATGGGTCTGCATAAAAAATAGGTCTGCTGATCAATAAGTCCTGATCCACATTATTCTCTTGAGGTGATCAATCTTAATAAGTATTTCGTATGGAGAAGTTTAATATTGTCAATTATTTTCCCAGAATGCAATTGTCATTCCATCGGGTCGGTACCGCAATCCCATTGTAATGAGACCACTGGGAACTGTCAATGCAAAAACGGGGTCGAGGGAAAATCGTGCAATCGCTGCAAGAAAGGTTATCACCAAACAAAGTCAGAGATCACGCCATGTGTACCAGGTATATTTATTTACATTAATATCAAGATACAGGGAATGGTACCAAAATAATTTCCATTTTCATAATAAAGAAATAAATAAATAATTCGACATTCATACTAATGAAATAAGTAAAATATAAAAAAAGATATATAGAATTGCTTGATGTCTTCATTGGAATATATAAATATTTTAATATATTATTCTTAAAATTCATTAATTGGTTCAAAAGTCGCTAATTAATTAAGAAAATCATTATAAAAGATCCGATGGATCAAAGAAATATAAAGTCGATGGGAAATAAAGTCATTCTTCAATCTATTATAAGAAAAAAATCCGGTAATAATTTTATTTATTTATTTTCAGTGCGATTTTGACTAGGACTGGTTTAATTGATTTTCTGCCTTTCAGGGCTTTTATTTTTCATAAATATGTCCTTCATCTAACATGATATGTTGTTTTATTACAAATGCCAAATTGTGCATTAACTGTCTAATTTTATCACACTTCATAGAATAAAGTATTTTAATTTTTATCTCAATTTCTTAAACCGATTTGCGACTTTTTGCGGTTTTCCCCGTATTGATTTTCGCTCAGGCGAACTGTTCGCCTTGTGAATTTCTAGGAGAAAGGCTTAGATCCTGGTAGCATTAGACATTTTCATAAAATTCTTTATTCATCTTTTTCTTAATCTTTTCATTATTCTAAAACTTTTTTTAAGGAATCCAGGAGTTTTATACTTCCGGAATTAATGGAAAAATTGATATATTAAAAATTGATATTGAAAAAATTACCCAATTAGAAGGAATTGAAATGTTACCACATCCTGCATTCAGTCCAGATCTAACACCCAGCAATTACTACTTTTACCGATCAATAGCTCATTTCCTTAGAAGACGACAGTTTGAGAATAAAGAACAGGTTGAAAATGAATGTCCTGATTTTTTCCTTTCCATAGATAAAGCATGGTATCGGAGTGGTATCAAAAAAATTGCCCATCGTTGGATTAAGACAGTTGAACATAATGGTCTTTATTTTTCTGAATAAAACTTGTTTGATAGCTGGATTCTTATCTGTAAAACATGCATAACATTTTCATTAAAAACGCACGAACTTATGAATCAACTCAATAATGTACGGTTTGATTGATGATAAGAATGTTTTCATTTAAATAATTTGTCATATTTTCAATAAAAATAAACGAAAATAGTCTCAAAAGACGAACTGTACAAAAAATAAACTCCTTTATTAAAAATTGGGACAATAGAGAACTCGAAGGAATAACCAAATATATGGACCAGGACTCCACTGTGTAAATTTAAATGATTGTCCATTTCCATAGCAACCATTCCTTTTGGTGTTGGACGTCGTGGAATACCATTTCTCTAAACCGTTGTAATAGTTAAGAGTTTTTTGAAAAATTATATTATTAATAATTATTTATATTTATCAAGAATTGCAGAATATAATTTTCAAAAATAAATAAAACAAAGTCAAAATATCCCAGAAACATGGCACAATAATTTATAAACATTTAATAATTGTTAAAAAAAGCTTATAAAAATATAAATAATATAATTTTCTGAATTATGAGCGATAATATTCGAAATAAATATATAAATATGATCATAATAATAAAATTAATTATATTTTCTATTTTAAATTATGAAAATTTTTTTATCATTTTATTTTATTAAAGTTAACTTTTGCCTCTTTTTATAAATTCGATAATAGATTGAATGATTTTATATCAATAAACATTTGATTTTTGCAATTTTAATAATAATTATCATAATTAATTAACAAATTAACGAAATAATTAAATTTCATTATCGAAAATTAAATGTTAAAAGCAAACGAAGAAAAATGACAAAGAAAATTATTCAGAGTTTAATTGTTTATCTAAATGGGTAAATAAATAAAAAATTGTTATTAATGTCTTTTTTTATTATTTTCTAACGATTTAATGAAACATTTTAAGATTAGGATTTGTAACCAGTAGTCATAATAATAATAATAATAAAGTTAAAAATAAAAATTATAAAAGATAAAAAAACAATAAAAATTAATAAAAAAAATAATAATAATAATAAAATAATAATTATTATTATTACTAATAGTGGATTTATTCTAAGATTTTATTTCATTTTTTTGATATGAGAAATAATTTGTTAATTTTATTAATTATTTTCAGATGACAAAGAGAAAATGGTATCTACTGGTTAGTAAATTTATTTTTAATGATAAATTTAATTGAAATCACTGGACACATTCTTCGGTGAACACAAGTTCATATAATTAATGATCCAATTTTCTGCATCTGATTTTAATATGACAACTCCAATTAGTTGCAAATTATCTTCAAGCCATATCATCATCGTGGTCATTAGCATGGCCAGATTTCAGCATAAGCCTATTGAAAACTATAGAGAGAGATAGAGATAGAGAGAGCGAGATAGTGAGAGCATTACGTGAGGTATCAATGTTGGAAGCAACTGACTGTTTCATCACAACGATTTTTGACAGCAAATGTTTACGAAATCTAATTTGGTGTTAATATCCGTAAGTGAACCTTAAAAAACTATCAAATAATTCGTTTATTATAACGCTTTATGGACATATGGTTTTCATATGTTTCCTTTTGCTGATTTCACACACCACTGATACATTGCCAACGGAGCTTGGGGACAGAACTGTGATGGGAATCGGAGTATCACCTGTCTTTGCAGATAAAATTTGGAGAACTGAGATTTGTGAAGGAAAAAATATGTGGATTTTCCTTTTCCCACTGAAAACAATTAGGAAAGTCTGTGGATTTTTTTTCTTTTTCAATAAAAACTGGAATTGAAAAATGATAATTTTTACAATTTCACCATTCAATTTTTCGATGATAAAAATTCATGACTTAAAATAATAAAGTAATATAAATAAAATTTGTCAATTAATAAATGAAAATAATCGAATTCACTAATCAAATTGATGAAAAAATATTGGTGAAAGCTGTTAAAATGAAATCATTTTTATTTATTTTAAATGATTTATTTATTTTCCAAATATTAAGAAAATAAAAATTAAGCTTTCTATATATTTTTTTCCAGACTTTATTGATGAAATTATTTCTCATTATATCAATGCAATGAAAAAATACAAAAATAATTGGGAAAAAAAGAAAAAATTAAATTAAAATTTTTTTCGTTTAAAATTAATAATCAACAGGAATAAATTTTTATTAATCAAATTGATGGAAACTGTTTAAATCAAACAATTCAAATTTATTTATTTACTTATTTGTTTATTTATTTATGTGATAAAAAGATTTAAGATAATAAAAAAAGAAAAATTAAGCCTTCTACATTTTTCTTAATATTTCTAGACGTTCAAGGAATGTATTCAACAGAAGCATTGTGAAGAGGGATTATTGTTTGTTTAAAAAATAAATCTCTAATATATCGAATTACAGATTTGATTTAAAGTAATCTAATAAAAAATTGATTTTCTGAGGAATAAATCAATTAACTGTTAATGTCATTTTTAAAAAATAAACAGGAACTTATTTGGATACCTAATAATATTTTATACTACAATGATATGTGATCCAAATAGGTTTGTAATCAATATTAAATAAATATATTGATTGAGTAAAACTATAAGAATTTATTTATCCAAGTCAAAGGCATCATTTGTTACATGTAGGATGAGGAAAGTAAAAAAAGTCTTAAACGTATATAATGAGGGTTACAGTTGCAGAAAATATTATGATAGTAAAGAATATCAAAGAAATAATTATTCTGTTATATTTTATATAAAGACTGAAAACTATAAGTAAATTTATAATAATAGTCAAACGGGGTACCAAGTAAAGTTCCATAGAAAATCGTGAACATTTCAAATAGAAAAGGTGCTGAACAGAATATAATTAGATATTTATCAACAATGACTTTTATAAATGTGCAAGGAAACCCAAAAATCAAGCCTTTCTAAAAAAATATTTTTTCCAGAAATCGTATAACATTTTATGATGAATATTCACTTCAAATATTGACAGACCAAAATGATGCTGTTCAGATCGTCTCTCAACTGATTCAACTAATGAGTCATCCTGTATGCTATCTGCTCTCCCAAGCACTGTTCTAAGTGCATTTTTATATTGTGTATGAATTTAAATGTTTTTGTTCTTCTTTTTGACTCAAAATTTTGGGGTATGAAACGATCTGCCAGGTTCATATCAAGAGATTAAGGTGCTTGTGGATTTTGATAGATTGCATTCTGCTCCAAGAATTGATAAATTTGACTACATGAGGGGTATCGTTGTCCTATATAATAATTAGGTTTCTTTGTTAATGTTTGAATTTCAGATCATCTGATTTCAAACAAGATTTAATCGGATAATAGAATATTTTATAGAAAATATAAATGCAAAATTAAAAGCTCTGTTTTTGAGTTCCCCTATATTTTAATATATATTTATTAATATTCTGAGCCAAATCATAATTCAGTGATATTTATTCTATAATTAAAATTTATTTTATAATTATTAAAATAAATTCAGCGAGAATAATTAAAACAAGCATTTTAAGCTTACTCATTGGTCTAAATTTATAATAATTTCCTGGCAAAAAACATTTATTTTTTTCGTTTATTCGTGGATTAATACATTCTTCAGAAATGTCAGCCCATGTATTATAAAAAGCCCAGGTTTATGAAAAGCTGCATTTCCAACCTTTGGAAATTTCTTTTCTCCGATCACCCAACCTAAAAAGCGAATTCGTCCCAGTACTATTTTCCTCTTTCCTTTGACTTCTGCTTTAATAGTTCGTTTATGTAACATAAAACAGTTTTATGCTGGATTTTTAAATGGTTTTTTATTACTTTTGCCACATCAAAAAATCTCTTAACTAAACAATAAATTATCAATATATTAACAGTTTTGCTTTCAAGAGTTAAAATCAGACAGGATTCGATCATAATAATAAATACGCTTGCGATGGGTATTTTATCAATATTGAAAATAGTGGAACATCAATTAATTAAAACATGTAAATGATATTATTTTTTTTGTTAAATTAAATAATGATAAATATTATTAAAATATTTATTATTAAAATATTTATTAGATTTAATTCTTTTTGTATGAACTATTCAGTGATTTGTCAGCATTTTTTCTGTAAAAGTGAATTTTGTTTAATTATTTTTTAATTATAACATTAATTATATATATATATATATATATATATAATCTTTGTAAATTAAATTTTTTATGAAAAAAGGAAACTAAAAAATCTTTGATTATATCATTGAATTCTTTATTAAATATATAATAGATAAAATAATAATATTAATAATATTCAGATTTTTACTTCTACGAATATTTTGAAAAATAAAATAGATAATACGAAAAATCCTTGGTATTGATTAAAACAAATTGAGGTTTAAATAATTGAAATATTTTTTTGACTATTATTTATTATTTCTAAAATAAATATTATATAAATATAATATTATTTTTGAAATTTTTTAAAATAAAAAAGACTATAAATAAAAAAAAATTTTCCATCACATTTTTATTTTATTTGCGAATTCCAATTTCTGATATGTATTTAATTGACGTATTTATTATATTATATTCCTAAAAAAATGGAAAGATGATCTGCAAATAGAGCTTCTTTAAAAAAGACAGTTTTTTCCAAAATATTCCTCAAGACAAGAAGAGTTAATTATTATTGATTCACTTAAACAAACAGGCTTATTTATTATTATTATTATTATTATTATTATTATTATTATTATTATTATTATTATTATTATTATTATTATTATT
>JBBMKC010141881.1:0-15861 GCA_037834085.1 Bipalium vagum
GAAACATAAATGCCGTGTACGGAGAAGGTACCATGTGTTGTCGGGCAGCACGAAAATGGTTTTCTAAATTTAAGAAACATTTCTGTGGCAAATATTTATCAAATCCTGAAGATTTGAGAGAAGAGCTGGAGAGTTTCAGTCCTCAGATTTCTTCGAAAGCATTCTCTGAACTGATCCAGCACTGGAAAAGTGTGCGGTTGTAAATGCCTCTTATGTTGAAAAATGATGTCTATACATATTATATGTTACTGTGTAAAAGTTGAGTGTTTCCATTAAATTGTTTTCCTAGTTATTGCACAGACTTATTGGACGCAACACATACTTTAACTTTTTAAACTTAATTTTAACATTTCTCATAATGAAATTAAAGTTTGAATGAAAATAAAATAAAGTTATGAGTTATAACATTTTCTTAACCGTACTTAAACAGACTTTTAGAGTCTATAAATATTAAAATAACACATAATGGCTTTCCCTTAGAAGATTATGATTATATGGTAATGTCAAGTGGACAATAAGAAAAGATCCATAAAATAAAAATAATTATTATTATCTGAGATTAATATTATAGTTTTAGACTGACTAATATTTTGAAATCGTAGATTTCGACAGATTTTCACTTGAGAGAATAAAAGGTAATCTGGTTAGACTGAGAAAGTTATGTATGTCAGATAAATGAGAAAAAAACTGATCTGATTTAATCCAAAAAATATTTTAGTTTTTTGATTTTCATTTTAAATAAATAAATTTTAATTAATTTTTATTCAAAGTGCAGAAGATTTATGGTTAAAGTGTAAAATTTTTAATAATACTTATTTATGTCTAATGTATTATTTATTAATGTATTATAAAACCTATTTGATTATTATAAATGTATTTATTTTAGAGATGCTTCTCCAGGACCACAAAATTATTTTCTAACTCTTGAAAATTGTTTATCTAGTATATATAAGGTTATTATATAATTTTTTTACATTTTGAATTTTTATAATTTTTAATTACTTTAGCCTAAAATCTTTAAGATTAACGATTTTTTATTAGGCTAACAAGAAAGTAATAACATTTTTAATAATTCATATCCAGTCAATTAATACATTGTTTATAGAAATAAAAACCATATTTTTGACGATTTTATGAAGTTTAAGTTCGGAAATAAGTCTGTTTTTTAAAGTTGTAAATATTTTCATCCAAGAATTTTTCGGATATCAAGACATTAATCATGTTCTTAAAACACATAAAAAAGACATTACTTAAGATTTCGCGATAAATCTGGAAAGTAACCATAACCGCTTCTGTCCTGAACAAAAACCTGGTACATTATCATCTCAATTTAACTTTTCCATTACGTTCTTGACTTGATAGTGATGTGAGTTTTTGCTTTAACACCTATTTCAACTATGTACCATAAATAACAATTGAGAGGAGTTAGTGTCTAGAGGGAGCAATTAATCGGGTGTTAATGATAAGTTAATTTTCAAAAATACATGTCTGAGTGTTTCTTGCTTTTATGAGCCGGAGCAGAAACTTTTTGATATGCATATTTTCTCCAACTGGATACTTTTGCGGTTCAATGGTTCTCAACCTTTAAAATAAGTTGACAAATCTCTGACTGTAATTTCTTTCTCGAAAAAGCATGACGTTACCTTTACTATCTATGACAATCGAAACTTAGAATACTTGACAGTTGGAATACTAGAAACACAATGATAGATTCAGCGGTTATTTTGCCGATTTAGTTTTCTATTTAAACGAACTATTTCGCATTTTATAAGAAATTTAAAAGTTCAGCGTTATCATGTGCTAAGTTATTAAGTAAAGTATTTGCCTCAAGTTTACTGTTTTAGTTTAATTTTTCTGTCAAGAGAAGTCTTCGTAAGCGTATGTAGAATATTTGGCATATATACAGGTTACACTAACTGTTGACTTGGTCACATTCTTTAGCACATGCTTTGGTAAGTTTCCACATTTTTGGAGCCACTAGCATTAATCTTTTTTTTAAATCAGCCAAATTTTTCAAGATGATATCCAGTTTTTCTATGTAGAAATATCTTTTTCCCATTTCTGATTACCCATTTCAGAGTTCTAGCTCTGAACTCCAGCCAAATACTAGTATATTAAAGTAATATTTTTTTTCTTAAAAACAAATTATATAATAATAATAATAATAATAATAATAATAATAATAATAATAATAATAATAATAATAAATGTTTATAGATAGTGAGAAATTAAAAATTATAATTATTGATACTGTTTACAATATTATTTATTAATATCTTGTTATCTATCACTAAACTAGTTTTTCAAACATTGTCTTAATAAAGAAAACGGAACTGTTTTTAATTAAATTTACCAAAATTATTAATATTTCTGTTGAACTAATTATTTTAATATTCTTACATTGATTAAATCAGAAGCATCTTTGTGTATGGCACGGAAAAAAATATCAAAAATTACCATCGAATTTTGATATTTTAAAACTGCGTTATACCGGAAACATTGTTGAGTACTCTCATAAAATGTATTTAATTATCAATAAAATCCATTAATTAAGTAATCACTTTTATCAATTCTTAAATATTTAGGCCCAGCAGTCAAAGATTTACCAAATTGATAAATTTGATGTCATAGACTATGAGCACTATGATGTATATTTTATAATTTTTTTCCGAGTTGGTCATAGTTTACAAATTACAGAAAGTCGAAAACGGAGATTTAAATTGGATTATATTTAGAAGGATTTTGGCTTTTTCAGGTCCAGAAGATCTAAATTATTCGAAAAGTAATAAAACAAATTTGTTTTTTAATCAATTTTTTATAAAAGAATAACAAATTATATTAATTTTTATTAATTCTATTAATTTTTACCACAAATATTTTCATTATATCTCAGTAAAAGATATCACATTATTTATTTATTTTTTTATTAATGTATAGATTTCATGAACAACTTCATATTTTACACTTTTCAGATCTACTTTAAAAATATTTCTTTCTCCTTCTTCAATTTGAAGAATAATTAAATAAATAAGATTATTTTATTTCTCCTTATATATAATATATTGATTTATCCCTTTCCTTATGTAATATTTACTCAACCTTTACCGGGTTTATATTTAATTAACCTTTATATTTATTCAACCTAATATAACTTTACAAACACCATTTTCAGCCTATGCAGCACAAATAATTTGTTTTAAAAGTCATGCTCAACAGCTTAGACATTCAGAATAATGGCATGCTTAAAAAAAATAAATAAAATTTATTTATCTACAGGAACATGTAGTTCGATATGACTTTTTAAACATTATTTTCAATGATCTTATATTGAAGATTTCGAACAGAAATAAATGCAGAAATTAAGTGTATTATGTATAAATTCTTTTTCATTGAAATCATGGTCTAACATATGTTTTAGTTCATGGTTTTAAAGTCAGATTTTTTTCCAAATAGGACGACATAAATAAGTTGATCGTTTAGGAAAATTGAACGATTTAAAGGTGACCTTCTCCAGCTTTATATTATACGGAAAATTATATATTATATTATAATGAAAATTAAAATAAAATTTAAATTTAATTAAATTTAAAATTTTTATTAAAATTTATTTTTAAAATAACAATATTTATCCATTTATTTATCTATTCACATTATTTATTATTTTTTATGAGATGAGAAATAATACCAATCATTTCATCTTTTGTTCAGATGAAATGTATTATGTAAACTATAATCTATTGACATTTGGGGGTTAATCTAAATGGTCATTTTAAGAAGTTTTTGAAATCAAAGTTTATTCCGTAAAGGCTTAAAAGAATATCCGTCCATATTATTATTATCAACATTTAGAAGATCGAGAACTATGATTTCAGAATTTTAATAAATTAAATAATATTATATTTTAAAAATTTAGAACGTGTAATTAATTACGAACGAGTCTATAAAAAATCACGATATTAAAAAATTATCTTCACCATCTTAAATATTTTATTAATTGTTTTATTTTCCATAAATTTTATTATTTTTAAAACTTTATAGATTCCTTCACTCATTCACCAGATGTATATATACCGTTCTTTCGATTTAATAATGTAATGTGCGTCATTAGATTAAATGAAAAGAGATATTCCTCAGAGATCTTTAAAAGAGCTGGTATTAATCATTTTGATCTATATTTTGAAGATGGAGATGTTCCTTCTGATTATGTTTTAAAAAGATTTTTACAAATTTGTGACACTTATCATCCTATTGCAATACATTGTGCTGGTATTTTGTTAAACCTTATTTTATTATTTAAAGTTTTATTGACCAGCTGGTCTTGGAAGGACTGGAACCTTGATTGCTTATTACATAATGTATTATTACAGATTCTCAGCTGCTGAAGCTATCGCATGGGTGAGAATTTGTCGACCCGGATCGGTTTTGGGCAAACAGCAAATTTGGCTTGAAGAGTAGTTATTTGAGGCTTTTTTGAGATTAATTATCTTTGTTAATAGAAGACAGTACGAATTTGAGACATTTGATATTAGAAAAGGTAGTACTTATTCTTTTCTTGAATAAATGAAATATATATTTCATACTTTTATCTATTTTGTTTAGGAGAAGGAGTAAATATATCAAGAGATATGAATTTTATTTTATTTATCTGATTTTGCCCCTTCTCTTGTTATTTCTCTTTATTTCTTAACTTAAGTACCTTTAAAAACATTCATCTGACACTTGAACGATTCAAACACCTTCAGACCTTATGTTACCTTACACTTAACAAAATTGTTTTTGAACAGACATTCAAAAAGTTATGGATCGTCTGTTTTCATCGAAACACTTTGTATGTAGTAATTCTAATTTAATGAAATTTAAATTTTTATTAAAATTTAAGAAAAAATAAAAATAAAAACAAATTTGCAACAGATTTTATCATAATATTAGATATAGATTATGAATGTGATCAAAAAAACAAACTCAGACGTCATTTACTTAAAGTTCAGAAGATCAGGTTAATTTACATTACTAACATTAAGGATCTAAAGATTTTCTTTTAGCTCTTTATCACCAAAATCAAGTTGGAGATGGATTCGTCATTGAAAAAAATAGGAAGATCGTGAAAACATTGACAAATTTGTTAATTGATTATGTATGGTAAAAATTAATATATACAAATCCCTTTAAAATGTATTTTATTGAATATTTTTTTTGAAAATAAATGAGGAATTTACAAAATTTTAGGAATTTGAAAAAGGAAATAATAATTCTTTCAGAATTTTTCAATATTTATCGCAAGTGATAAATTGAGTCAGAGATTATTTTATTTTATTATTCATATGATTAAAACAAACGTGACATTAGTATCATTAACACAACAATTAACACGAAAGATTATCGAAAAATGGTCAAATACATTTAGTCAATATAACTGAAAGATTTGGCAGTTCAGATCTGTTATTCCAACAATATAATGCGCCTTTTTACCATGCAAAATCCAATTATGAATGGTTTGATGAAAATGCAAAAGTTATTAGAATGACCATCGCTTTCCTCAGACTTGAGTCCTATTGAAAATGTATAGAGAGCGATCGCTAGAAATGCGTATGTTGGTGAAAAGTAATTTTCCAATGTCAGTAACTTGAAATCAGCAATCATCAAAGAATGAGAAAAGCTTTCAATTGAAGAATTAAGAAAACACCCGGACAGCATGCCAATCAGAAGTTTTGAAATTTTTATAAGCAAGGGAGGAAAAACGAAATATTAGTGTTAATATTGTTGATAGGAAGTTTATGCATACCTCATTTTAAAAATAAAATTGTAGTGATGTTATAATTTTGATTCAATCATTTTTACCCAAAATTGTATTTAACTATAATACAAATTTAGATTATTTCTGAAATGCTGGAAAACAAAATTTATAATTGTTTATAATAATATTAAATAAAAATATTTATTAATATATTTTAATAATAATCAAAGAAATGGAATGAAGTTATAATTTTTTACATTATACTAAAATTAAAACTTAAGCAAAGTTAATTTAATATTATTTATTATGATTACTTATTATTTCAATTATTATTAGCCTTCTGTTAAAGAAAAGATATTTTATAAAAGAAAAAGGATGAAAATGAAAACAATGAAATAATTATTTTTCTATACTGGACTTGAAGTATTGAAATAAACATCTATACATTACTTAAAATACAATTAAAACATACAAAATCTATTTAAGAAACTTAGAATGACAATTCAATCAATTGACCACTACTGTTAATATTTAAATTTAAAAAATATAGAAATTAATTAAATAATAATTAATAAGTAATTAAATGCTATTAATAATCAATTAATCACGAAATTATAATAGTCGATATTAAGAGAAAAACAGTCAAAGATAATAATAAAATGGAACGATTTCACCATTGAAGTTCACAACTTGGTTCCTGAGTCAATAACAATCACATAACGAGCTTCTTGTTGTCGACCAAGGTCCACGGGACCCAGACATCTAATTAAACAACTGGAAAGCATACTTTACAGAACTTTTTGACAACCTAAATCGAATTTTTTCTGAGTTTCCGCAATTCTGAGACCTACATACTCTGAGTCCTCTCTGGCGAATCAACGCAGACATTAAGGGCTGAGACCCATCTCCCAATTAACAGCCTAATTAGCACACATTAACAAAATTCTAATTATTGTAAGTAGGATGAGTGCTTCAAAGAAGAAATAATTACTTCAGTCAGACAAAAACTGATTTTCTATCCTTTCACAGAAGCCCTTTTTGGGGAAACTAAAAAATCCCTTTATAACACTAAATCAACCCTATGAAATCAGTTATTTTGTCAATACTGTCCAAAAGATATTAGATGAAATGGGTGGAATTGAATAGAATATGATATTGGAAAGGATTGAAAAATGGTTTTGGGAATTGATCGCTTGTATTATCTGTTGGGCGTTATTTATTTTTTTATTGTTATTTTGTTAATATGTTGATATGAGTTCCCAAAAATTATTCCTACCATTTTTTTGAAAAGGAACAAGATTAGTGTGATAAATATAGATTCCAACTATATAAGGAGCTCCCCAAACCATTAAATTCAGTTACATCAAGGAGGTTGAGAGTGTTTACCATTCTTGAAGAGTAAAAAGAATTTCTGAAAATCTGTTGGAAACGAAATCTTTTATTCTTAAATTACATTTTAATACATTAAAAAATTAGGAAACAAAATCTTATAATGAACTTAAAATGAAAATATCATTTTAATACCGTAGTATTATATTTGTGACAAAAATACGTACTTTTTTGAGAAAATAATAATTTTTCTTTAGTACCATTGTCAATCAGTGAAATGATGTTAATTTATAATTTTGAGATTATTAATTTGGAAATATTTTTCATTTGGTTTTTCTCAAATAAATATTTAAGATAAATATTTTTATGTCATGAAATAATTCGATTGTTATTTTAAACAAATTTACAAGAGAGGTAAACATAATTTCAAAAAAATATTATAAAAAAAATTTTTCAAATAATTTACTAAATATATAATAATGACAATAAATAAGTAATTATTTATATTATATAATTTGAAAATAAATTGTTCTTAAGATAATTATTAATAGATAATTTTTCATATACGTAACATGGAGTATATTTTTTACAATTTATTTTGGAAAAGAAATGCAAATTTTATTAATTTAGTATTTTTTAATTTTACAAAAATGAGTTATATTTCTTCTTTGAAAAAATTTAAGGACTGATTTAGTGAAAATGATTGCAATATTTTATTTTCAATTATTGTCTTTTCCTTGATGGAACATCATTTCGACATGATAATTCAGAACAAGGGTATAATAGATATAAATATTTTTGTCGAGGAATTTATATCACGACTGAATTAAAATGGATTATTTATTTTATTCGAAATGTTTACTTAAGTCTGGAGACCCTTGAAAAATGAGGGAAACGAAATTATTCTCATATAAAGAGAATTATACTAAAACTGATTGACACTTCAATTATCCTCAAATTTAAGGAAGGTGCCCTTCACATAGAGGCCAATTTCATATTTGCAAACTTAAAAAAATGTTATATCATTCAAAAAAGAGACCGATTTTAGTACTTAACTTACATAGATGGTCGATTTGATAATATACATACGAAAGTTTAACAATTTTTAAAGTGGTATCTATTTTAATAAGAAAAATCGCATTTAAGTTCAAGATAAAAAACGGAAACGTAATGACAAAGATAAGATAATTATCAAAATCCGGAAATGAGGAGAAAACAATGGATATTGACAATGTTGTCACAAATTCATATGGACATTGCAACTCTGTGACCACCTGATGGCATTCGACAAAAAAGACTTTCCTACAATAATTTGACTGAAACTGTTTTGATTATTTAATAAAAACGTACAACTGAAAAATTGCAAAATTTCAAAAGTTTCAATTAATTTGATAATTATATAATATTAAAGAAGCTAAAACGAATTAGAAAATCAAATACTAAACTTTATTTTCAAGCAAGTACCATGGGACAAAATTTCTGAGCAATTCTCTTAATTCAAGCAACTGAGCACAATTCCTTTGAACTGTTACCCATTAGAGAATATATGTTGCTGATTAAATGGGACCACACTGGTGAGCTGAGAACATACTGAGCCTTAGATGTCGTTATGCAAATTTGTCTGGCACGTTTTGTCTTCAGCATCACAGCCTAACCGTGAACTGCCACTCTTAGATTTTCCTAAGGTAAATCAGCTCAAATATGAATAAGCTATTTAAAATGTAAAATAAAACTAAGTCGACTCAATGCTCAAAGAGCTACAACCTAAATGGCTTGAAAATAATGAGCTGTGTTTTAGGCATGTGGTCAAAATAAACCTGATTTCCCTGTCACGTCCCTTAAGAATTGGAGCTTTTTAATGATTTCAGATAAAAATTCAATGAAAGACATCAATAAATTATAAAATTTGTAATATGAGTTAACGATTAATTTAGTAAGTGTGTCCATTTATTTTGTTTTAATTGTTCAATATTAAAATGTTATTACAAGGCATAACGAAATTAATAAATCATTATAATTAGCTTTCTTCTTGATTTAAACAAAACCATTGTTCTTTTGACAATGACTTGTTTTGTAACATTAATCAAATGAATCTTTATTTATTTATTTATTTATTTTATGAAGATTTTTATATATTTTTTCCCAATCTTTCTCTTCAGACCAAAAAAGAAACGACCAAAACTCATTGGAAAAGCGAAAGTTCAACAAAATTTACAATTGTCATTGTATTGACAACGAATTGTTAAATAAAATTTCGTTAATGCTTTATTATTATATTTTTTAACTGGGGTCCATTTCATAAAGTATGTTGTTCCTTTGGGCATTTATATAAAATAGATATCCACATTTTTATTTCTTTTTCTTTTGTGTCAACATACAATAGTTGGTGAAATATCACAAAAAATGGAGACTTCCCATCATTTTATGGATATATTAAACATATAACAAATTACCAAACAATGGAATAATATATCGATGTGAAATAATACAATTAAAACGATGTGTTTAATTTTACTATTGTTTAGATTATTTAACAGAAACTTTTAATCTAATTAATTATTAATTGTACTGTTTAAATTTCATTATATAATGAATATAAACATATATGTATTAATAGTAATAGTTTTTCCAACCATGTCCAAATTAGTCAATAAAACAAAAATTATTTTCCGGAACAATTTCTTTGTTTAAATTTATCACTTTGTTACAGTTTTTATTTTATTTTATCAAAATCGCCGTTTTTTTTGTAAAATCTCCGCCTGATACTCATTTATAAAAGTAACACAAGAAATCGAATCTTTTAATTATTGATCATTTGTTCAGTAAAAGTTTAATTATTTATTAATTATTGTCATGGAATTATCTGAAAACAATTTTCCCACAATCTTAAGTGTAAAATGAAGAAAAACATAAATATATCATTTTATTTTACTGATTTTAAATAAACATACTTTTATTCAAATCTCAGATTGTCAAAAAATTTTTATATTTAAATTTAAACTGAAAATAAATTATTTTTTATAATTGTTTAGAAGTATTAAATATAAATGATATGATATTATGAAGTAATAAAATTTTTCACAAATTGCAATCATCTAATTTATAAGATTTTATATAGAATTATGAACGAATAGAATAAGAAAAATAACACAAGATTTTGGTATTAATTAATATACAGGGTGTTTATTATGTATGTTAACATACTTTATTTTTAAAAATTTTAAAAATAAAGGTATTACTAATTTGTTTATATGGATTAAAAGTTTAATAATCCATTTAGTTAATAATAAAATAAAATGGCTTTGCGATTTTCGGTAGAAGAAAGAATTCAAATTGTTGTATGGAACTCCAAATTTGATAATTTTTAAGAATTAATTAGACATTGGAAAAAGAAGTTTATTACTTCACCACCAAGTAGGAAAACAATTAAAAAAATAGTGGAAAAGTTTAAGAAGACTGGATTTGTTCATGACCAAGTAAAACCCGGCCAACAACGAAAACAATTCAAAGAGTTGGTTGAAGAATCTAGCACTTTGTCAGTTCGGCAGGGTGCTAGGGAACTTGACATGACTGTAAGCAGCTATTACAAGACAATTAATGAAGCAGACTTTCATTCATTTAAGCTGTCAACCGTAATTGAGATCAGCGATGACGACTTTGAGCGAAGAATGGAATTTTGTCAGACAATGTTGGTACAATTTCAAGATGACTCTTCCTTGGTCAACAAGATAATATGATCAGACGAGAGTAAGTTCATGCTCAATTGAGTTGTTAACCGCCACAATTGTTGCTATTGAGCCATCCCTAACCCTAAAATAACAATTCCTATTAGAAACTCCAGGGTCGGGATAACGGTGTGGTGTGGTTTAAGTTCATAAGGTATCATTGGGCCATACTTCTTCGAAGCTATGGTAATTGGTGAGTCATACCAGGAGATACTGAAAAAGTTTTTATGGCCTAGAATAACAAGAGGTCGCACTATTCGCAGCAAGTCAGGAGCTTGCTAGACAAAATGTCCCCAAATCGCTGCTTTGGGAGACAAGGTGCAATTGAGTGGCCTCCTCGTTCGCCCGATCTAACTCCGCCAGACTTCTTCTTGTGGGGATATCTAAAACAAAATGTGCACAGAGACAGACCTCATACAATCGCTGAGCTTAAGGATAAAATCAGTCATGTTTGTAATGAAGTGTTCCAGCGAGCATTTCTAAATGTACTGTCTCGATTAAGCCATTACCTAGCTATCAACGGGCGTCAAATTATATAATTACATATTGTATTTGTTTTTAAATATATTTTATTCACATAAAAAAGTATTACCTAATTTATATCTTTATCGTTTGTTAAAATATGTAAAATGAAAGTATGTTTACATACATAATAAACACCCTGTATAAATGTAATATTTGAACTTATAATGAATTACACAATCGTGACCTTTATATTTCTTCGTGATAAAAACTTAAATCCAATAAAATAAAAATGAAGACTAATGCAAAAATCATAATATATTTTATTTTAATGGGATAACAAATAAAGAGTAAAGGTGCACCTTGCACCTCACAGAAGAAACAAAATTGATTTACTATAATATCTAAAAATAACTGAAATTTGGGTGACTTGCTGCGCAAAAGTATTATAAAAACCCAGTCACTATTGAGCATCTCAAAAAACCCAGGAATAAATAGAGAAAATATCTATTTAATAGTATTTCTTTGAAGATTTGACAGTCTTCAGGTGAACCCTATGATGGTCTGGCTAATGATCAACGAACCCATTGTTCTGAGAGACTTTACAAAAATGTTTTTCTTTATTTTTTTAATTGCTTACGTTTAATTGATTAAAACAGTAAATTCATATTTTTAAAAATTTTTTTCATTTGATTATTATCTGGGTTATATATCTGATTAGAAAGAAGTATTTCATTATTTGGATTTGCTTTGATTGTGTAGACGTAGTAATTTTACTTAAATATCTGGACTATCATTCTTAGTCTTAACTAATAAGCTGTGACCTAAACTTGGTGTATTGCGTTTGTTAATATTTGAAAAATTATTAACCACAACGTATGCTTAATCTGATTCCAAAGATCTTTTGGTTGGGTACTTTACGTGAAACAATAGACTTATTAAAATTTTGGGTTGATACACACTAACAACGATAAAGTTTTGGTTCATAAGTTAACGAAAGATTAACACAAAAGAAAATATTTCTTTCTTCAAGCTGGTGCTTATCCTACGTCTGAAATTTCAAATATACCGATATTTTCATGAATACCTCAGATATTCTTATCGGGGGTTCCAATTTATCAAAATTCAGTGATGAATGAAATATATTAGGATGAAAATGGAAGTTAGAGTTGAAGGTAATATGATATGAATGAATAAAATGAGCAACAATGCCATGAAACATTGGTACTCGAGTAATTATTTATTAAATCAATACCAGATTCAAAATCAATATCAAAAAAAGTTTGTATAATTTCAAATCGAGCATTTTTCCTTTCTGGTATTGGCACTTCAAATACCAATATCTCAAAATTTGCAATAGCTACTTTGGGCTATGAAAAGTGCCCATAGTGTAATTTATTTTTGATTTTTGGGAACAAAAAGAAGGCACAAGGTGATTTTTCAGGTGAATACGGCTACATTTTAGTACCTACAAAATCGATAGTTTGATATAAGAGAGCTTGAGTTGACAATTTGTCGATTTCAATTATTTTATTTATTTTTATTATTTTGGATATCATCTGCAGTAAGAAAACTGTCATAACTCTTATTTCAAATGTTTATCTATTTTTACATAAACTCATTAATTTGAATTTATGATAATTTAATGTCGAATTTTATGATTGTTAGTTATAAACGTGGATATCTCTTAAATTACTTGATTCCGCAAAATTTCCAAGAACCCAGCGTTTTAATAATTTTTATTGTTTTATTATGATCATATTTTTGTCTTTTTCACATTAGAATATTATTATATTTAATTGCATATTGTGAGATAAATTGAAAGTTAGTCGGGGGATGTAGCTCAGCGGTCAGAGCAATGCATGCGCATGTGAAGGTCCCGGGTTCGAATCCCGGTATCTCCGATTAATTTTCAACTAACACATATAATTAGTAAAACGTTTGATTCGAATATATATATATTATTATAAAATTAATATTAATATATTTTTAGGTTGTGATATATAAAATACCATATTTCAATAGTAAATTTTTGAAAATCTTTTACACTCTTATATAAATTGAAATAAATTATATAATTATATTTAATTTTGAAATCATAATATTTTCACATGTGTTTAAGTAATCCAATAAATTCTTAGATATCAGAAATAAAGAAAACTGACAAAGAAATTCATATAATGTACTTATACAAATGGAAATGACAACCTGCAGCCTCATACGCTGATGAAAATAGTAATTTGATATTTGACAAGGGTACGGGTAATGAATGCACCATTAGGCGGTGATATAAAAAATTTGCAGAAAATGACGAAAGCTGATCAAAGACAAACCGCAGTGGGTCCAGAAGCGACATTGAAAATACCGGCTTAAGCAACAAGATAAGATTAAATTCAAGTTAACTGTTGAGGATCTTGCCAAAGTATTCATTGTTATTCCAAGATATTTTGAAAGCGGCTGGTAAAGTTGAATAGACTCAACCATGGATTTAGCATTTACTGAACCAGTCACAAAAAATAAGCGACTTAAAATTTACAAATAATTTTTTATTACTCAATGAAATGGATTCATTTTTAAGTCGTATTATAACAAGTGATGAAAATGGATTTTCTAAAATAGCCGAAGGCGTTCAGCACAATGGATAAATGTCTATCAATATCTGTGCTCTTGCAAGAAACATGTTCCGCACTCCAAAAATATTGCTTATCCTCTAGTGATCCATGACTGGTATCATACATCTTTCTTGTTAGATTCTGGTGAGACTACAGGAGCAGATAAGTACTGCACCAATCTAAAAATAATATACAAAAATTAAACGTTTAAATTACTTTCTTAAGTGGCAAAAATGAAAGGAGTAACACTGCTGTGTAACAATGCACAGTCACATGTATACAAAAAGGCTTCGTAAAATCTAACTGAACTAAAAATAGAAAGTCTGCAGTATCCTCCGTATTACAAACACCCGGAGTCAACGGATTATCTTTTCTTTAAGCATTTACATATTTCCTGAGGGGAGGATATCGAAATGGGTATTTTCGAGTTCATCACTTTTAGAAAATAAGATCTTTACATAAATGAGATTCAAAACCTGGTAACCCATTGGCAAAAATGTGTTGAATGACATAGGTTTTATTATTAGTGAATTAAAAAAAGTCTTGTGTCTTTATTTCTTTTATTACATAATTGGATATATTATATGAAAACTTAATATCATAAAATCTTAACAATAAAGAAAAGTAATCTTCATATGAAACACTTCAATTGAAGTATTCAATACTAAAAAATTATTATTATATTAGTTAATCTAATGAGAAATATATGCAAACTTTTTCAACTGTTGACATAGATGGTAATTTCATTAAAGTGGAACATTGAAATAAATATTTAAGCCAGAAAGTTTGTATATTTTGATTTTCCAAACCTTCTTATGTAGAAAAAAGAAAAGAGCTGGGTTGATTAACAGGGATATTGATGGACACATTTTCCTATGAATCATGGAGGAGTAAAGTATTTTAAGTGATCAGAATCAGGGAAATGTTATCACAAAAGAAGACTTAAAATAAATAAGAAAAGCAACTGAATGAGCCCACTTTAAATTAATTGAGTTTTGGTAAATTTTAGCTTTTCTTTAATTTATTATTAATATTCAATTTAATTAATTGTCTTCACCAAGAAACTAACTTTCATCATCATTGCTAATTTCAATATTATTTATTTTATTTATTATTTTATTTTCATATTAATCGTGTGTTATTTTTCAAGATTAGAATTCAGAGATTAATTTTACATTGGTTTTTATTTTAATTGTTTCTATTTTCATCATGTACTTCTTAAATAAAAAAATATTTTTATTTTTATTTTTAATGTTATTTTATAATCCTTAATCCGAAATTGAAAGAACTGAAAATACATGAATATTTACATACATAAAAAGTCTAATTATAGAAATATAAAATTAGTAAACGGAATAGAAAAGTGATGAAGAAAGGTATAGATTAAAACCCTTCTGTAATTTAAATACATTCATATGAATATTTCTTTTATTTTAACATAATTCTTAATATTTGATGTGATTGGGTGTTTAATATATCCCTGAAACTTAAAATACTCATTCCTACCGTGGATACCCTTCAAGTAATAATATAAATAAAATATATAATTGTTTTTTTTACTACAATAGACTTTTAAAATAGAGATAGCACCGACTTATTATTGTTTATCGGTATTTTTTTAGAAAATTTAATATAAATTTTATTTTTATTTTTTGTTGCCTACAAAGGTTTCTGAATTGTACCGACGTTAGATGGTTAGTGCAATATCCGAAAGTCACATTAATATTTGGCTTAGGTGCAACGCATTTATGGTTAATGGAATTTTCTTTGAAGTGGGTCATAAAATACCTTTCATTTTTAAAATTTCATTCTGAAGAAGTGAATAATAACTTAAAAATTGTAAAAATTATTTTGAAATTTTTAAAAAAGAAATTTTGTTTTTAGATTTTCAGTTAATTAACACTTTGAAAATATAAGAACTATAATAATAATAATAATACTAATAATATTAATAATAATAATAATTAATAATAATTAATAATAATATTATTAATAAATA
>JBBMKC010141991.1:0-15857 GCA_037834085.1 Bipalium vagum
ATATAATTTCTGCGGTCTCGTCACAAACATGTCATACACAAACTGTAAGACTACAAAATAACGGTATTCATTCTAAATCTTAATTATCGGTCCTGTTTATCAAGAATAGAACAACTGGAACTTGTAAAAGTCATCAGAAGATAGTGTATGTTTTCACTTCATCTGCTGATTGACAAGTTCGATAATATCGAGTTCGTCACATTTTGGTAAACACTCAACGATCGAGTATTTTTAAGTCGAAATATCAGGTGGCTAATGCAGAAGTTCTTTTTCTTCAAGGGATCTGATAACATAAGCAACACCATCTAGCGACAGTTATCGTGCATGATACTAATTTCGGCTGCTAAAAATGATGTCACTTGACGTTTGACGTGAATCATTTTTGAAGGAATTTAATTGATATTCATTATCTTCTAATTCATGTATTATCTTTACAAGCTTATCGTGATGAGAAAAATGAGGTCAGTGTCTGGACTTAAAATTTTCTTCTAAAGAAATTTATTATCCTGGTTAGATGTTCGTAGGCCATGGTAAAGGGTTCTCAAGGATATTGATTCATTATCTCATACTTCACTGTTGAATTGAAGACATCCTTTAACCTCCATGTCATTTAGGTGTCATGATCCAACCAGGAAACGAACTTTTTCACTTGTAATTTCCATATCTGACAGGTTGCACTAGGAAATTACTCATAATTTACAAATGAATTTTGGTTATGTAATAGTCTAATAATACTGTAGCAGTCATGCACTAGATCAGTGACTTTTCGCGTCACGGAACACTACGTTAATCAAAAACTTTCTACGGAACACCCATAATATATGACCAATATAATTTTATAAAACTTAACAACAGAAAAAATTGAACATTTTTATTACAAAATTCAATTATGATTGAGTATTATTAATATTAAATTATTAAGAATGGAAAATTTGTTTAAGTATTATTGTTCTAAAAACCATTCAAAAATATATTGTTCAAAATGACTGACTTTGTCTTATCGCAGATAACAATGAGAAACAGTACAGATGTTACAATTAAGTTATTAAATAAAAAGTCTAATGACTCTGGAGTATTAGAAGTGATCTGATATTATAATTTGTTTAATATCAAGTCCGATATTTCAATCATTATTTCAAAAATTTTCTTTATCATGCCCATACACTCGTGCCATCAAAATTATATCAAATACAAAATTAAGAAGGGACATTTAAACAAGAAAAATGTATTCATTTCTTTTTTAAAAATAACGTGGATCTTTTTAATATCTCGTTTTTATCATTAAATAATTAATAATATAATGAAATGGAAAAAAATTGTATCAGCTGGATTTCCTGGGTTTCAGAACCTCTACTGGCGGTAAGTGATCAGAATGAAACAGAGGGAACCCATTTATTCACAATCATAAATGAAGAGAATATCGCAAACGGTTGAACGAAGACACCGATATTGGATGATACATTCTCTAATTAATAGATATTCTGGTATATTTGTCTTCAACAGAAAACCGTAACCAGAGCAAGAAATAAAGCGTAAAAGTATATGAAAAATGTATGAACCAATAAAAGCAGATCGTAAATGAACTTTGTGAATGACAAATGATCGCCCATCCTCGGTTATACTCAAAGCGATGCCTGGTGAAAATGTCTACAATTTTCTCTAGTTGCAGAATTTATCCAGAAATTCTACAACGAAAATGTATTCTAGATTTATTTCACTAACAATGTTTCATTGTATTGAAAATGCCTTGGAGAAAAATCAGAATAACTGAAAAAAAATGTTTGAAAAATTCTTAATTTTTTATTATATATTCGAATTTTTTTTTATAAATATGTACATAATAAATATGATCCCAAAACATCAATAAAATTTAGAAAATTCTTTTCCGTTTTACTTAAAACAATTTTTTCTTTTATTAAAACAAGAAAAGTGTTCTGAATAATATATAAATATAGGTATATATTGAAAAATTTAATAAACTATTATTATTATTTTTATTATTATTATTACTTTTATTAATATTTTTTAATTAATTCATTATGTTATTTTTATTATATATAATATTATTTTTTAAAATGTTATTTGTAAAATTATTTTTATTATTTGTAATATTATTGAAATTATTATTAATAAAATTATTATTTTTTTAAATTATTTTAAAATTATTTATTATTGCCATTTTTATTAATATTAATTTTTTTTCTTAATTTTTATTTATTTTTTAAAAATTTTTAAAATTATTTTTTATTGTTATTATTATTATATTTAATATTATTATTTTTAATTTAATTTCTTATATTATTTGTAATATTATTTTTTTTCAGTTGTTTAATTATTTATTATTGTCATTATTATTGTTATTAATATTATCATCATCATCATCATTTTTATTACTTTTAAATTAATTTTTTATTGTTTATTATTGTTGTTATTATTGTTATATTTAATATAATTATTTTTATTTTTATTTTTTCAATAATATTATTATTTATCTTAATTTTTTTAATTTATTATTATTTTTTAATTTTAATTTTATTATAATTTTTAAAATATATAATATTATTTTTATTATTTTTTAAAATTTTTATACATTTTTTTTATTGTTATTATTATTATATTTAATTTTTATTATTTTTCTAAATTTTTTTAGAAAAAAATTTTTTTGTTATTATTAATTATTTTATTTTTATATTTATAATATTATTTTTATTATTTTTTTTTATTTTTAAAATTATTTTTTATTGTAATTATTATTAATTTTTCTCGTTTAATATAATTAAAAACGTAAAAATGGAAATTTTCATTCCACAATATTTTTTCGTCAGAGCTCTACTGGGAAATTTTATCGTGAAAAGAGGAAACGTCAAAAACGATATTGACAAGTTGAACGAAATCAATTAAAGTCTGGAAATAATTGGATTCGGTTTCCGGACGTTTGAGAACGTATATAAAATGCAAAAGTTGTAATTCAGGGACCGTGACAAAAACACAATAGCTTCCTTATTTGTTTTCCTTTGGTTGGAGAGAATCGTGAATTAGATTTATCGCAAATTGTCTTTAATTGTTCGCTTCAATTAATCTCGGAGTGTTGTAACAATAATTAAATTTCAATTAAAAATCAATAGACAAATCCCAATTGATACAATGGTCAAAGAATTCACTGTAACAACTGTGGCTTGTTCTCCATGAGTCCGATATGTTTGGACCATTATTGAACGAGGAAAACGAAATTATTTCTCCTTTTTCATCTCTACTTTTATGGAGAAAAATGAATAATTTCTCAGGCCTTTTTGCTTGTGGCATAATTTGGTTTTTTTCGGAATTTTTCCCCGTTTTTCACAGTTTATCTTTTTCTCTCAATCGATGGCATCACTGGAAAATATCTGTTTCTTTTATATCAAGGAAAATTATTTCACATATTGAATAATTTTATAATTTTCACTTTTCTCTGGTTCTAATTATTTCAGCAATAATGAATCCATTATGCACTTATTATCTTGCTAATTCCATATTATTTTCCCCTTTCCTTAATAATGCCACTGCTTTTGTGTTTGGGAATATATTGCCTAAAATGAATGTAAAAACGAAAAATATTTAATATTTGTGTCTGATATTCAGTTTTATTTTTCTTTAAATCTCTGGATTATGTAAATTAATTTTCATTTTTGTTATTTATTTTCAATTAAATGAGCAATGTCTATATAGTATTTTTCGTTATTATTATTATTATTATTATTATTATTATTTATTATTATTATTATTTATATTATTTTTTAAAATATTTTTAATAATTTTAATATTTTTATATTATTTATATTATTATTATTAGTTATATTATATTATTATTTGTAGTATTATTATTACTTATTGTTATCTTTTTATAAAAATTTTAAAAACTTTATTCAATACATTTTTAAAAAGTTATTAAAAGGAAAGAAAAACTTTTGTATGATTTATGAATTTCTTTTAAAAAAATAGCATTTAAAAAGGCAAAATATTAATAATTAAATTATTCATAATATTTACTTCGGTCTAAAAAACTTTGTTCAAGAAATGGTCCTTATTGTGACAGACTCCCAGCCATAATGTTATTCAGATTCCATTCGAAAGAATCCAAGCCAAAATATACTTAATACTTATTTTTACATTTATTGCTCATTTATGTTTATCATTTATCATCACTCAAAACGAAGGTTTAATCAATGTAATAAACCAATTTTTCGAAAGTAAAAAGATAGGCTTGTCAATAGGAAATGGTAAAATGAAAAACCATATCATTATGATTCGGTAATAAGCGTCGCTACAATATCGATATTTCGAGACATGTATCATAGAAATAAATAAATAAATATTATTATTTATAATTATTAAAGGAAAGGCTCAGTTTTTGTATAGATTTCGCGATATATGAACCACTTCGATATGTCAACGAAACAAGTGAGCAGAGTGTATTCGTCCAAATGATCATTGTTCCCTATAAAAGGAGACTAGATTCAATAAAAATTACTTTTTTATATAATATTATTAATTATTTCCTGAAGCTAATGGCCCCTTAAATTATTCATGCTTGTTGAATTGGCTCTCTGTTTTCAGAATGAAAAAATAAAAGGTATTTCAGAGAAATTTAAAGATTTTTAATAAATATATCTAAGAGCAGACTTTGACGCGACATTAAAATAATATACAATTCACACCCTATTCTTATTTTTCAATTATTCAGAGTAAAAATAGTAAAATAATTATAATTTTATTATTTTTATATAATTCAAAGTGATGTTTAAGGTAATCCTAGATTTCTCATAATGCCTTTTTCATTATTTTATTTATTTGAAATTGATTTTTAAAATTTTAATATTTATAATATTAAAACAATAAACGTTTAATATATGCAATACCTAATAAACTTTATCTGTAATTGAAACAAATACAATTTATATAATAATAATTTTAATTTTAATAAAAAATAGTGAAATTATTATTAAAACAATAATTATTTTATAAATATCAATAATAATTATTTATTGATTATTTGGTTTCTGAAATATTCATTTATTTTATTAATTATTTTAAAAGTTGTCGAAATCAGATTGTATAATCAAAACAATTTTAATATGAATTTAGAATAAAACTGAAATAATAAATAAGCTTAATTAATTAATTTAATAAATATATATCTCATAATATTTATTAATTTTCTGTGGTAATTTGGCAATACATAAATTCCAGGTTTACAAAAAACTTGGACTTCATAAGAAAAAATTATCGTACAAATTTTTCAATTTTTATAAACTGAATCAAATAATTGAATAAATGGAAATCTGTTAATGCTAAGTCCAGAGAATATGGTGAATCATCCAAAAAACGGTAATGTATTATCATAAATTTTAGGAAGTTTTAATTTCCATTGGGTAGGTCATATTTTATTGACAGTGATTATCTAATGTTATGATTTCACAACGCGTTAATGTAACTTGAAAATTTCAACAAACTAAAATCAACAGAACAGTTCATATGTCACTTTCGTATTTTGAAATTGATTAATAAAGTTTTATTGAAAAATCAGACAATTACAGGTTACCGATTTCAAAAAAAATTTGAGCTCAAAAATATATATTACATATCTGAAACATTGTGGCAAGAAGATATGGCAGCAGATTACACTGCCAGAGCAGCAATGGTGCTTTTAATAGTTCTTTGAAAAGCAAATAATTTCTCGAAATACAGATTTTCTAGAATCGTGTATGTTCGCTACAGGTCCATTACAGCACCACACTTTTTCCTTTGGAACTACCTGAAAAAACGGATGTATGTCAACAAGCCTAAAACTATACTGCAGCTTAAGAACATATCAACCGAACTTCAGGTGCCTTATAAATCGTTCTAAGAACGGTCATGAAAAATTTTTGGAAAACGAATAATCGGAATTACTTAAGTGACGTCATTTTTCATAAATAGTGAAATTAAAATTCCATTTTTGTTTAATTATTTCATTAAAAACAATGAAGTAGTTTATTAACAGACAAAATTTGCTTCAACTGTTAAATAGTGACTTCTGAGCCATCCTGTCACAATAAATCTTGAGAACCTTTTTTCGGTCCAATATTTTGAAGTAAAATGTGCAGAAAGTTATTCAAAATTTATATCTATTATTATTGACAAGGTCTGCTGTCCTTTTGTCATTTTTACCAGCTCAAAGAGAAAATGGTTTGAACATGTGGTTCATTATTTGCTACAGTTTTAAAAGTTATTCTCAAAAACAATTACGGGCGGACCAGGCGATTTGTTACTCTTCACTAAAACCATTCAACTTATGGTTAGATTGTCCTTAAAGAGAGCCCAGCGTTTTCATAAACCTTATCTCTTGTATTTCAGAGTAAAATACTCGAATTAAAAATTTTCTTTATCTTTTCGTAATGTTTTTTTAAATGTAATTAAAAAATAAAAAATTGAAAACATCGTATTATTTAAACAAAAACTTTTAAAAATCGTTATTTAATTTATTTGTATTGAGTAAATTTTAACTTAATCAATATTTATTTAATAAATATTCGATAAAAAGAAGTGGAAAATGAAATTGTGTATGCGAAAAAACAAATAAATTAAAATAAATACAAAAATTAATTCATAATTTTAATATTTAATTAAAAATATTAATTTATTTAATATTATACAATTTTCGTTGAAAAATCTTTTCAAAAATTAAAAATTTATATAAAAAGAAGTCTGAGTATAAATTTAATGTAGTGAAAAATCAAATAAATTCAAGAGTGATTAATCAATAAATGTGGTTATAAAATTTATTTACCCTGGAGAGTTCAAATCTTTATGGGGTATTATATCCCAAAATACAACATTAGATTCAGCCTAATCACCACCATGAAATAACCTCTTGAAAAGGGCACCGTTTCACCATACTTAGTTAAAAAGAAAAGCTGCACCATTTTGTTAAACATCGAAAAATTGCTATACCAAAATTGTATATTACAAAAAATTTCTTCTTTTGCTTCGATTTTAATCTTTTAGTCGGGACTATTAATATTATAAAAAGAATTCCAAGTTAATTATTATTTTTTATTAACAGCAGTAAATCATATTTGCTAGGATGAGGAATAAATTCTGATTCAGTTTTCCCCTCTGTAAATGCTAAATCTTTCAACGCATTATATCTCTATATGTTTTATCTAAATAGTGGAAATTCTACAAAAACAATGTCTACAAAATATATGAAATATTTTTCGTAATTCCTTCAAAAAATACTCTGCAAATAGTAAAATCGCATTGAAAATGACTTTTTCCTGTTTTTTATAATGTCTGCCCAACTGTCTTGACAGTGAAACTTATATTTTGCAAAAGGTTATGCAGCAGTTGGACTTGATAAAATGTAAGGAAAAATTGGTAGTTACCATTTCGCAGTTGACGGTATTTATTTTGAAGGAAACTTTACTAATTTTTACGAAAGTAATGGAACGTAGAGAAATAAAAAAACATTTTTCTTGTTGAAACATCATTTCCTATGATATTTATAAGTACGGCGTTGGGAAAGTTTGTGGAGTCAAGTAGTTGTAAAGTACAAGCCAAGCCAAAAAATTTTTTTCAAAATAATCGCCTTTAAAATCAATACAATTTTTAAAAATATTTTTTCAATTCTGAAGTTGACAGAATATTAAAATACCAATACCTTGAATTTTGGCATAGCGCTCATCACGTAATTTTTAAAGGGTGAAAATAAAGAGGTCACCAGGTGAAAAATAAAATGAATACGGATTATGTGTTATTAATTATACAAAATATTGACTGGGAAATCATCTTTTGGAAGTCGGTGTTGTGATGATGAAGAATATCTTGTCGATTTCAATTATTCACCATAATTTTTGAAATCATTTGTGATAAGAAAATTGTTTCATACCATTCAGTATAGGTTGTTCTCTAAAGTTATCGTTGTCAAAGAAATAGGTTATCTCTTTCTTTACAGCCCTACAGGACCAAATTGATTTTTTGGTTTTGATTATACTTTTAAATACCAAAACAGTAAATTGTTGCCGTTTTCCAGGGTCATTCTTATAAATTAAATTTTCATCACCAGTGATGACGTAAATTAAATTCGAGAGATCTCTGTTAATTTCCTACAATTCTTTTGGTAACATTTAACAATGTTTTTTTCAGATATCAAAATATATATGTAAGATCTTCACCTACAGATGGTCGTGAAGATGTTTCAGCTAAGACTGTTTCCAATTATCTGCGAAAAATAGGACAATGAAAGAAATTCGACAAATAGATCCCAACGACTTGACAGATAACCAAAAAACCATTTTGAGATGTCTTCCGAATTTGTTTTGCGCAACAAAAAGAAACTTTTCCTCTTTCGTATTTTGAAATGTAATGGATCTTACCAGTGGTTAGATCGATATGAACCCCCTATACCTTTTCTTAAACGTAAGTTTCACCAACGGAAGGTTTTGGTGATTGTCTGTGTTTTCATAAATTATAAATTCTTGATATAATCAATCACCAAGGAAAGGTATTGTGTGGAAATAGAAGAAGTGTATCAGCCCTGGTCAATAGAAAAGACCCATTGGTTCTCAATAATAACGTCAAGTAATCTACCGCACAAAAATTGAACTAGCTTGATGTTGAAAATCTGCTTCACCAATCCTACTTGCCTAAGTTCTTCATCGAGAGAATGTTCTCCAATTATGATGCTGTTATTAAAGCCTTTGAAGATTTTGTAACATCTAGAACTCTAGATTTTTACTCGTTTGGAGAAATTTGCTCAGTGTAATGATTCCTATTTTGATAAATAACATTTTGTTTAATCTTTGATTTTTTTATTTAAAGTTCTATATTAAAACCTCCATGGATTTCTTTACATCCTTATACAACACAATGATCGCTACTCATTTCATTGATATATTTTTAAAAAGGAATGGTTTTGTTGCTGCAACATATTATTTTCTCGTAGTCTTCGTTGAATAGTTGACAGAAAAATAGGCAATCTTTCATTTATTTCAGCTCTGATATAAGAAGTTGATTTGAATCAGTTTTCAATACTAATTGTTAACATTTTATGGTAAGTTCTTTTTATTGTTTTTGCTTGAATAGCCTGGTCGATTGCGATCAATATTATTATTATCTGAATCACGATGACGCAATATTATTGTCAAAATTTTTTAAATTTTCGGGATTTCCAGTATGATTTACCCTGTTTTATTAAAAATAACTATTTCCACTCTTTTTCCATTGGAATTTTTTTTTGATTTAGCCATTACAAATATTTTGAGGAAAAGATAAGAGATCAATAAGATTTAAACTATTATAAATTACTTCATTTAAACATTCTTATTAATAAATAATTAACATTATTTTATATTTTAACTTCAATTCAAAATAAGATTTTAAAACAAAAGCAATCTATTATTATTAAAATTATTAAACATATCATAAAAGTTGTTGCATAATTTTTTAATATTTTAGTACATTGATGAATTCCAACAAGATATAGATTTTAAATCGAAATTTTAACAGGATCTTAACAAAAAATATATTAATTTATGGCTAAGTAACATCTAACTAATAAATAAATAAAAATATTTGAGTAAAATAATTTAAATAGGCCATATATGAAGTTAATCTTGATTTTTCATGTTTTAGTTAAGAGTTTCTAAACTGTTGATCACTAGTGTACATAAACCACAGAGACCGAATATTTTAAGAACGATTTTATTCAAAAAACATGATAATGTTTAATGACCAATATTTGCTAAAAATATTCATCGTCACTTATTATATTTAGATTATTTTGCAAACAATTCATCTCACAAAAAAGCCTATATCTTTTTCCTTTTTTAAAACAACTCTGAGACGTTGGGTTTTTTTTCCATTCATCTACTTGTTTCCTAATTCCTGAATATGAAACGACCCATCAAACTTATTTCAGGGTGGTTAACTGGTTATGAAATATTATATATATATATATATAATGGTATTCTGTTACAAAATGCATAAGATTTTTTGGTTAAATGAACGTCCATTTTTGAAAAAATCTTGAAAAATTTTGTCTTTTATGAATTTTTATTAAGCTGAAAACGGTTTTTATAATATTTTTGAGATTTAGAAGTCTTTTAGAAAATTATATTTATCATGTCATTAAAATCGCTTTTTAGCGTCCTTATTTCTTTAGTATTTATTAATATATATTTTACATTGAAAACAAATGAAAAATATTAATTAAATTTTAAATAATAAATAAAGAATTTAATAAAAAATCTACTTTTCAAACAAAATTTTAAACAAAATAAATTATTCTTTTAAATCATTTTCGATGAAAATTTTAAAAATATTTTTCCAGAAAAAACAAAAACATCACATCATTTAAACATTAAAATTAATAATTAGTAGAAAAATCTGAGATTCATTAAAGAATTTTTATTGCCTCTTGGAGATTTTCACGAGATTTTCCAAAATTATCTCGTTTCATTTTAGTTTTTCTTATCTCGTCGTTATATTTTGAAAAACAGTAAAAATCAACTGTTTTTTGGTAAACTTTTCCCAGACTTACACCGATGGGTAATTCCAAAATTATTCTTGGAATGCTACAGATATGTGTAGAAATCATAAAACTTTAGAAGAATTCCTGTTTGAAATTTGATTTAACTATCGCATTTATAAGTTTTTGACTAAGACACTCCATGGAGCTTCTCCAGACTATTAGAATATCAAATAATTGCTCTAGAGATTCTCTGTCGTTTGGTTCCTTGGGATTCCAATCGAATTGAATTAATGCCACGCTTTGTGTTCTCATAGGGTCGTTTTCAGTTGACTGATCAGGTCGCCAGCTACTTAATGGATTGGTCTCAACCCACTGCGTTGATAGGTGTGCCGAACGAGTAAGTATATACAGCGGGTAGCATCTCCTGATAACCAGAAAATCTTCAGAAAATGCGACAGTTAAATAAAAATAGATCCGAATTTCTACTAACCTAAACTCAGTGTGGCATTTTATGGCAAAGGTTTAACAAAATTTTTCAATGAGATTTGAGAAAATAATCCTTCTTTTATTTATGTTTTACGGAAATATAAAGGAAGAAAATTAAGCATTTAGGATCTCAGAATAAAATTACTCTTTAACTTGATCTAACGGAACATAAATAAAATTAACTTTAAAACAGTTTTCGAAATTCATCACAAATATTTTCTCGCTGTCTTTAATTAATACTTAAACATTTTAATATTTAATGCGCATTAACCGAAATTTTGTGAATATTTTCACAAAGATTACAGAAAATAAATAATGGAAGTAAAAAAATAATATTATTATTATTAATGTATAAGCATGAATAATATTATATTTGTGTGTTGGAGTTAATATAAACAAAAATATAAATAAAATATAAGAAAAAATAAATACTTTTTAAAATATACTTCTCTGATAAATAATTCATACAAACAAATAATTAAACTTTTTATCATATTTATCATGGGTAATAATATTTTGTGTGAAAATATTATTAAAGAAGGCTTCGTCCAACACTTATTCTTAATTAATCATTAGGCAACTTTTGATTATTCTTCCCATAGTCTGTTAATAATTTCTCATGAAAATATTTTTTTTGGGGAGAGCTGTTTATTTAATTTAATTATATATAATGTTAAATATAGAAATAACATTTTACAAAGTATCTTCATGAGACTTTTGGTTTTCTTGAATTCATTGTTAACCGAGTGAAAGTAAAGTAGATTTTTTATTTTGTTTTAATGAACGCACTTCAAATCAAGTAACTTTACAAGGAGAATGTTTTTAATCTGTTAGCGTAATATAATTTTGGAAGGTCACTTCAATCTGCATAATCGGTCTTCAAGTTTTCAGAATATGAATAGATATTGTTTTAATAATTGTAAATTAAAGGAATTAACATAACCATTCATTATACAGTCGTGGATAATAAAAAGTACACACCTTTTTAAATACTAGTACATATTTTTTCACATTTTTTGAAATAAACACTAACTAATAATTTGTTATGTCACCAGAAATGTTATACAAAGTCTTAACACGGTCAATCTTGTATTGCATCAAAATATGGTGATATATTGTTCTGCTCATTAATTCATTCCATATTTCCTCCAACGTAGAGAATAACTGTTGATATCTCCTAATCTCGTTTCAGTACTCATTCCACACGACCCCATAAATGAAAACAATATTATAGGGTTGTAGAGCGATTTTCAACATTTTTTCAATCATTTTCAACATTTTTTCAATCATTTTCAACATTTGTTTATAAAGAGAAAATACAATACTTTTCAATATATATTTATAATACAAAATTCCTTTTAATCATTTTTAATTTCATTGTTCATGGATCTGTGAACATATCGAAACATATTTCTTCAATATCCTTTGCAATTTTCTTTAGTAATCAAACTTGCTGCTTTAGATATCTGAATTTCACTATCGGACTTTGAACGAAATGGAATAGTAGAACTTCATGAAGGTGGAATGAGTTTCAGAGAAATCGCTATACGGCTGGTAAGAAATGATTCCGCTATTTGATGGTCATAAAATGCTCAATTTGATGAAAGCCTGCAATATTGAAAATAGATAGATAGAAGATAACTTCATCTCCTTCACAAACAGATTTATACAGACCACCAAAATTGATATTGGAAATATAATTTTGAAAGTAAACCTTAGGAAAAAATCAGCACTACATATTAAAGATTGAGAAATATTAGTTTGCGCTCATACAGTGTACAATTGATGTCACACCATAAAGCCACAAGACCGTTTCATTTTTATTTCTTTTTGGTTATGAACAGAAAGTAAGTGATGTTGATTGTATTATAATATCAAATATTAATAAATTAAATAAACAAAAATAATTATTGATCTAATTAACCGAAACATTTTTAGAAAATTATAATTTAAAATTCCTACACGAGGTATCATAACAAATACATTGCTGAACATCAGAATTCAGAACATTATGTTTCCAAAGATAGAGTAGTTGACCATCCTCACACTCCAATCACACATATAAGAAGTCCGACTCAATTCCAATTTTTAATTTTTAATTCTTTTTATTATCACTTTCGGTTCAAAATCAATTGATATCTTCCGACATTTTCCGAAATGAGATCTCAGAAGATAGGGAGACAGCAAAATGAATTTATGAATCCTGTGTCACTTATCACTTGTGCTATGTCATCAATATTTTGTTTTTTATTTGTTTAAATCCGACATTTTCATTTTGGATATTTTTGGATAATTTATATGATAAAATTCAATTTTTCACTAAGAGAATTTTTGCTAAAATTGTATTAGTATCATTCCTTTTATAATTTTCAATTTTTGACGGTTATAAAATAAATATAAATATAAATGAATAAATATTTTATTTTATTTTTATTTCTTAAATATATCCACATGAAATTTGTTTTACTAAATTAATATAATAAATAATAATGGTGGTAAACCAAACCACTCAAAAAATGAAGTGACATGTTGTTCTATTTGACTTGAGAGCTGATCATTCCGATTTAGAAATCGCTCGATTTTAAAAAGTCCCACGATTATTTTTACATAAAGTACGCCAAGGCCTTCAATCCGATCATGGAACATTGTCAAAAACAGCAAAGCGTAAGATAAAATCGAAACACTGTGACATGATGAGAACAGATGATTTTATCAAGGAAATTAAGCGTAATCTTAATAATAATCTCAGAAATTCCATAATTTCCTTGCCAAAATTTCTAGATCACAGAAGAAATAATCGAAAATGTTGTCTATGAAAACATGGGATACAAATTGTATGTGCTGAAGAAAAAACAATTTCTCTCAAAAAATTTAAAAATCGTTAAATCAAATCTAAAATTCTCCAAACCAGACTCAAACATCCAGCAAAACAAGATCTGATTTGTTTTTTCAGATAACAAATAATCTTAGACCAAGATTGCAAGGTTAACACAAGAAATGATTGATGGGTATTTAATGATCCTTATGAAATATTAAAAGTCATGGAAAATAAATTTTCAGCATCTATCAAGGTTTTAGAGATAGTAATCAGTGAAAGATATGTGATGCTTCCACGCTTCTGCTCACAAAGCCTTAGAGTGAGTTCTACTGTCTACATTTAGTTCCTGAAAAAAGTTATGAATCTCTGGATTGAATCAGTACAAGATGGAAAATTCAATTAACTCAATGAATGAGTGAAAATTTCCATGACCAAGTCACTCTCGATATTTGGCCTACAAGCTTCCAGACTTAAATTTATGTGACTGTTATTGAGAAATGGGTCAATGAACACTTCCACATTACTTAAGATTCGCCGAAAGCCGCCATACTCATAGTAATGTCCAATAAGAACTAGAATCACCTAGTTAAGGACTGCAGACTACTTCAATCTCGTGCGGAAGCAGTGATCCACGTTGATGGTGGTTTTTTAAAATAAAATTATAAAAAATTTTATTACTTTTTTATTCGTGTACAACTTTTAATCAATAAAGTTATTACTTGTTATTATATTCCTGTTTTCCCTGAGTCACCAATATATCCTCAAAAGCCTCACGCTCATTGTATATATATTTTATTATAAATGTAGTATTTTATTTAAATATATAAAATATAAAAATATAATAATTATTGAGCCTCATTAATCTTTAAAAAATGGTTTGGTAAATTAAAAATTAATAATAATTGATAATTTTTTCCATTTATTTACCAATAATATTTTATTGAATTTGTCAATAATTTCTTGTATTTAACATTTTAAATGATTTTTGTGCAATGATTTTCGTTAATAATCCAATTTTAATAATCATATTAAACATTCATTTGTAATAATTATTATATTTTGATCTTTTATTATAAAAGAGAAAAATCGAATTGTTTTTAATATTTATTTATAACTCAGTTTCCATAGCATGTTTTCATGAAAAAACCAATTCATCTTAAGAGAATTTTGTTTTTGTTTTCAGACTCCTTATATTATCTGTTTTATGAATATTATTTGAACTGCAGACAAACAAATTTAATGTCAGTCGACTCTAACTAAGAAGGATTAGAGAACTTTTCCTACTGAAAACTCCAAATCAGCAAAATTTGTCTTAATTCAAAGTTTATTATTAATAATTAAATAAAAACTAGTAAATAAATTTTAATTAATTAATTAATTAATAATAAAATGGAAAAGTACAATATTTTTAGGAGTTTGTTTATTTTGTTTTTGAAAAATAAGTAATTAAAACAAAAAAAAATATCGTACGAATCAAAATGGCGGGAAATGGATTAAATTTTAATTAATTTTTAATTTTTATTTTTCACATAACAGATGTAAAGCCAAAACATAAATAACATTGAAATTGATTGTAAAAGTGAATATGTTTGAAATAGTTTTCTAATTTGATAAAGTGAAATGTCAGGCTTTAACTATAGTGGCAAAGCAGCGGCGGTTCAGTCAGAGGAGGCGTACAGCACCAATTTAAATGACAATCACATCCGAAACGTTCCTCGTTCCCTTTTTTCCATGATGAAACAGAAAAACAAGCCATGTGCGACTGGAAATGTCTGCTAACCGTGTTTGAGTACTGACAAGATTTTTTCTTCATTTTTCCTCCATGATAACCTCTTTGGGGCAAATTTACATTGGGAAAAAAATATATAATGAAATACTTTATAAGTACATTAATAAAGCACATTAATGGATTCCTTTGATAATTTTTATAATAATAATTTTTCAAAATATTTCTACGTTCATTATTATTTCAATTGATTAGTCTTTATTTTATTATTATTATTATTATTATTATTATTATTATTATTATTATTATTATTATTATTATTATTATTATTTATTATT
>JBBMKC010142100.1:0-15855 GCA_037834085.1 Bipalium vagum
TTATTATTATTATTATTATTATTATTATTATTATTATTATTATTACTATTATTAGCATCTGATTCGATACAAGTTATCCGAAGAAGGAAATCAGTGGGATTATGCCACTATTCTCATAGTCAGAAAATATTAAAGATCAAGAGATTTTATGTCATCATACTGATGAAGTATCACAGATTTTTTTTGAAAAAGAAATATTCAAAAATCATTTCTTCAAGTAATTTATTAATTTCCAAAATAAAGACTCTTAATAATAATTTATTTATTTTATAAAGCTTTTATCACATTGTAAGTAATGCATAAAATCTATTAATGATGATTTTTAAAAAAGTTACTTTATTATATAATTTCTAAGTTTTCATGTAAATCTGCTATTAATTTCTTAATAACTTAAAAAATATCTGTTATTAACGTAATTGATTTTTATAAGAACTAGGCTTATTTTAAGATACCCTATTAATATTATTCTTTTACAAGAGATCTGTAGATGTATTTAGCAGTATAAGAAGATGATAACTATCAGCCAAACTTGGTAATTCTACATCTATGAATCCACTGATTTCATAAATATTTACAAAATAAAATTGATTTTAAAAATCATAAAATAATAATAATAAAAATAATAATAACAGCAACGATAAAAAAAACCAAGAACAAGGAGAAAAAATATTAAGAAAAAGACTAAAAACTCAATGTGTATCACTTCTTAAACAATAAAAAACGTGGCATACTGGAACCATTCGTGGAATGGGGTGATATCCGTGATACTTTTGTGATATCCGCCGTTTATAATTGACAATCATAAATTTCGATTTTGAACCTCGTTTAGTAATTGAATTCTTACATCACGCTTGGCAAATATTTCGCGCATTCTCTGATGCAGTTTTCTTTAACTTATATTCATAAAGTAAACAAGTTCTAATTTGTGCCTTTGGTATTGTCTGTTAAATAGCGTTTTAAAATATTAAAACAAACTTAAAATAATAAAATAAAGTTTTAATTTAATAGAGGCATACCTATCTTATTATTACTTATCAATAAATATAAAAATATTAGTCGATATTTCTGAATATTTTTGTTTTAAAGTTAGTATATGAAAAACGATGATACTTTTCCCTCAACCTAATAACTTAGTAACTAAGTAAGTTGAAAAAAGGAGAATTTTTCAGTTGGAAGGTGAGGAATAGTTTGTGAACTTCCCATTCATCATTCTCATATTTACAAGAGGATGGAAAGGAGTGAGTCTCACAACTTCTGGAATCAGGCCTCAAAGAGGAACTTGGAATTTGGGAAAGGATGATTGACTATCAGCTGGGTGATGGGTTCAATCTGACCTTCTGATATCTGATCAGGGACCTCAGTCCAATTCTAAGGGGGTTTATTAACCACCTGAAGAGATGCCATGCGGTTGAATCTCGTCAAGAACAGTGATCAATGGACAAGTCTGATGGTATGTTCATGCTAGTCTAGATCGCCCGAAATTGACCAGGAAACTGGGTTGAATTCCAGTTGAGACGCTGCTGATGATCCCATGTGGTTGATTTTCACTGTCAGAATACCATATTGACCTCACTGATGGTATCTCCATGTTAGCCTGGTCCTAATGAGTTCGTGAAGAAAGGAAAAAATATTATAAAAATCATAAACAAATAAGATTGTTTGCTCACTGACACCAAAATTTAAGAATAATTCATAGACGCTTTGAGATGGACCTGACTCAACAGTGACCTTTAGTTGATCATTACAGACCTTTTGTTCTAGCCGACCACGTGGCTTATTTGTGAGGCCAAATTGACCTTTTTTAAATTTAGCAAACCAATTTGCCACCGATGGCTGTGTAGTTACACTGCAGCCAAATATTCCATCAATATTTCGCGTGGTCTGTAATGCTGTAGTTTCTTGTAAAAATTCATATTTCATGATGATTCGAATTTCTACTTCTTCAATTTTCAAACAATTTGATTATTAAAAGAAATAGTTATTATTATTTAAAAATTATATTAATTTGCTTAAAAGGCGAAAAATGTAACTGTCTAAATGAAAAAAACCGAATGCTAAAATATGAAGCCATGTCAAATAATCAGCTGTTAAAATTGACAATATTGATAAATATGACCTACAAATTTCATAATTGGCGACGCAATAATTTCAAAAAAAATTCACGTTTGTTTCAATCAACAATTTAATAAAAATAAATTTGAATAATAAAAGTTCTATTAATTTTCTTAACCTTTGTTAAGCAATCTACAAAAGGTCTGTTTAAAATTGCACGGATTTCAGAATTTGGAATAAATCCTAAAAATCCTGTAATCTTTTATATGAAAAGAGAATAATTTACCATCTGGACCCATGGGAAAGTTTCTGAAATTGATATGATTGTATGTGAGATCAACCATCTTCACTTTGCATTCCTCAGATTTCATACATATCGGATGGGAGGTATATCGCAATGAAGGAATTAATCGCTCATCCATAGGAATTGGAGGAATTTCCTCAACTGTTTTATTCTCAGCGACTTCATCCTCGCCTGGTTTTTTTTCATTGGAAGGTAAATTGTTCTGATCTTCTGAGACCTCAAGATCCCCATTATCTTCTTCAAGCGATTCATCTTCTGGATTTGCAATCATGTTCACAATTATTATATCAGTTATCAATATATTAATTTTTAAAATCAAATTTGTTTTAACCTTTATTAAAAGTTAATTAATTTATTCTGATTTTGGAGAATTTATTTTAACCAAGCTCAAAGACATGTTCCTCATCAACTAAAACATAGAAAATGATTTCTGAAGTTATTAAATTAAGATTACTTAATTATTATTATTATTATTCAAAGGTTTTTATAGTTCATGAATATGACATGATTTATAACATTATAATACTTTTTTATTATGTTTAATGTCTGATGATTATTTAAGTTATTTTTAATTATTATTTGACTAATAAATTAAGAAACATATATATTTATTATTATTAAATATTATATTATTATTATTATTTTATTATTTATTTTATCGTTCAGACCCTACACTGTCGTTTTCCAAGGTTGTGCCTTTGGAAGACTTATTTAAAAAATAATTATGATAAAAGTAAATATTCTATAAGTTGGAAAGAAAGTTCTGTCCGTTTTATATTTAAATATTAAATCACATTAAAAACACTTTATAAAACGATTTTATTTAAAAATAAATTACATTCATATCTGTACAATCATTCATGGTAATAACCAATATTCGATTCAACAATATAACGCCATCTCTTAGGCAAAGAGTGAATCCCAACCCAATAGTACTGCTTTGATTTAGAGGCGAAGAATTCAATTAGCCACGTTTTCAGGTCCTCGTCTCCTTCGAACAACATTCCACTAATGCTTCTAGCCAAAGTGAGAAACAAGTAGTAGTCCAATGGTGCCAGATTCGGAATATACTGAGGATGGATGAGAACTTCCCAACCAAGATTCACCAGTTTCTCCCTGGTCACTGTCGCAATGTAATGACGAGCGTTGACATGCAGAAATCGAACATGACTTAGATTTGGGAGAAGTTCAGAGATAATTTTAGCCAAACGCTCTAATTGTTCATAGTACACTTGAACATTGATAGTAAAATTGAGAGGCAGCAGTTCCCAATAGATTATTCCGGAGCTATCCCACCAAACAGAAAGCATAACTTTGCGAGGGTGCAGGTCGGTCTTTGGTTGTGTCCTGCTAGAACTGTTAGCATCTGTCCAAGAACGCCTTCGCTTGATGTTGATGTACAGACACCATTTCTCGTCACCAGTAACTATGTTATTCAACCATTGGGCGCTTCGACTGCGGGAAAGCAGAGAGACAGCTGCATCAACTCGGTGTTGACTGTCCGAGACATTAAGAGTGTGGGGCACCCATCGATCAAATCGACTCACCTTGCCAAGAGCTTCCAAGTGATTGATAATGGTAGTGAGAGACATCCATTATATCTGCAATCTCTCGCGAAGTTTGATATGAATCCTCATATCACAGCTCCAGCAGGCGGTCATTATCCACCGCAGTAGAACGACCAGAAAGAGGTTTATCATCGGTCCCAATATCACTAATACGGAATCGTTGGAAATGAAGCCTGATATTGCGCTGGGACACACAATCATGGCCAAATTCATAGCATAGACGTTGTTGCGATTCAACTGCTGTAAGGCCAGATTTGTAGTACGAATGCAGGTACGAATTTGCGATTTTGTAATATTGATTTTTAATTCCATATTACTGATTTTAAAGGATGCTAATATCATGTATATATAGATAAATGTTTGCCTGTTATTAGTGTGTCTGGTAGTTGTGTATCTCCTAGTTATGAGTAATAAATATCATTGAATCCAAAAAACTACCAGAACTTTCTTTCCAACTTGTAATATTAAATTTTTACAACTTTTTTATTATACAGAAATTATTATAATTGTATTGTATCATAACCATTTGGGAAATTTAGCTGAAAAATTACCTCACCTAAAGAAGATAATATTTTAATAAGAGAAATTTTAATCAAGTTTTTATCAGTCGATTAGAAAAAATATTGGTAAAAAATAGTGCTCTTTATAATGAAATGGTATGATCAACTGAATCTTAATTTTTCCATCGCTGATCAGTAGTCGCAACACAAATGATAACCCACATTATTAAATATCTTGAATAAATACCAAAGAACCAATAACATCATAGTCAAAGCGATATTTTCATATTTACAAAGTTCTTATGTGTATCTGTTGGGGCATCAATCCAAATAATTGAAACAGGAATGAACAGTTGATTGAGAAATGGGCAGATTATGCGAAAAATTCAAATATAATGATTTTTCTTTTAGAATATGCTAAACCTGTTTTGGTATTAAGAACCCAAAAAACCGAGAAGTTTGCCATATCAAACTTATTTACCAAATAATATTTCAACAGATTTTCACTTATCTCGTTCGATTTAACAGTCTTTCTAATAAAATATTTTGTAACGTTAAACAATGCTATTGTTTTTTGAAAACTGCATTCAATCTAAACACAAAGATTTAAGTCGACCATCCACATTTAATTTGATTATGGCAAAAGATATGGAATTTTTAAAATTTATTGAATTATATGAAATGGCTCCTTATCTTTATTTATATAATTATTTAATTACTTTTTAGATTATCATTTAAATTAATTTATAATGAATACAGTAATTAGTGATTCTAGTCCATATTGATTTAAGAGCAATTAGTTTAAAGCCTAAAAAAATTTGTATATAAAAATTGGATTGAATATAAAAATATACGTGGTAAAGCTAAGCAGTACGTAGACTACCAAAAATTTGAAAATACTTTTAAAAAATTGCTCGTATACAAGTAAGAATTATACGATTGACTTAAATATTCTATTTTTTGTTTGCAATAGATAAGATTATTTCAAAGATAGTTTCAAAAATGTAGAATTTGACAGTGAAATCCGGTCTTTACTTCTCAAGTGATCTGGTAAACAGAAAATTATTAATCAACTACAAGAAGCATACGGTGACGAAACTCCGTCTCAGACGACCATTTATATCTGGATCCGAGAATTTTCCTTTGGTCAAAAAAGTATTTTTGATACAACCAATTGGAAGAATTTTTGAAATTAGTGAACAAATTACTATAAATTTTCATGATATTGCAAAAAATTTACTGAAACGTACCTATTAGAAATGCTAAACGTATGCAAAAGAACCATCTAACTGCTTCTAGAGCAAATGGGAATTCGAATCCAGGGTTCGTATTGTCATCTAAAATCATATGTTGACTTTCACGTCGGGATCTCAAGCAATGACTTAAGTGGTCTAATTTTCTACAGTAGATTGCCGAATGACCTTCTGTACCGGTTCTAAAAAGTCTCAATACTCAATTCCACGAGCCAATCAAGACACAAATCATACATGTTTTCTTGTCAGTTGAAAACCTTTTGTTATAAGGATTGGGATTTTTGCACAGGATCCACTTTTAATCAAAAATGAATCTTCTTTTGATTATCTGACTAGTCATTGAGGGATTTCTTTAATCGTATCAATAATTACCTGATGATCGACTTCAATTGGATGGCCTGAGAGTGTTTCAGCTTTCATAGCTTCATTACTAGTATTGAGCTACAAAACCATTACTCACTATTTCTATCTCCATAAGCTTCCAAAACTATTCACGCACTTTTGGAAGCATTTGTGCCAAATTTAAATTGAAAATGAAGTAGTAAGCGTGTTTATTTCCAAATAGCTTCATTCTAGAACAATTATATTCAGACAAGTATAAAAAATATAGACAATTTTACTTTGAAAAAATTATACAGACAACAAACTTTCAAGCAGAATCAAAATTTAGAACTAACAATCGATATATTTAATATTAAAATATTTTATTAATTTCTAGAGTGCAAAACATAATTTTAATCAAATATAAATAAATATATATATATAATTTTATTAGTAATTATATTATTTGTTTTTTATAATTAAATTTTTCATTAAAATAACGAAAATTTTTATCAGAAAAAAGTTTCAGAAATTTCTAATATTTTATAATTATAATGATTATAACATCAATCAAAAAACTAATGATTATATATACCACACAAACTATGGAAATAAAAGTTCAGAATTATTATTAAAAATAATAGAGAGGAGAAAAGTTTTCTGTGACTGGGCAATCAAATTATTTGAATGTATTCAATCAAAATGTACTTGATTTATATAAATATTTCGATGTCACCAATTAAGATAAATTGTTCATTAATGTCAACTGGAGAATTTATAATTCCTTTTTGGAGAATTGATTAATAAAACAAACAAACATTGGTGATGACAAAAAACGAGTCCGATTTCCTCAAAGATAATGAATGGAAAGAGAAAGTCCGGTTATCATTGTTTTCTGTATATGGGATTATTGTTTTATTTGGACTTATTATGAATAACATGCTCGTCATTTTACTGATCCTAAGAAAATTGTACCGAAATGTGACAAATCTGTTCGTATTGGTTTTGGGAAGTTCTGATATTTTCCTCTGTGGTGTATCTATACCACTTCAGATGTATATAGAGCTTGTTCCTAATATAACAATGTCACAATTTTTGTGCAAAATCACCGTGGTTCTTTTGGCATTACCGATACATATTTCGTGTTTTACTATATTGCTTATTGCTGCTGATAGGTATCATATAATCATGTATCCCTTCAGGAAGCGAATGTCCCTTTCAATGGCTGCTGTATGTATCTTATTGATTATGATAACTAGTGTCATAATAATTCTACCAGTTGCAATTTATACAAATCATCATCAACTGTATGTCAAAGGATTTTGTGTAGAAGAATGGCCGAACCCCTATGTAAGATTGGTTTATTCTACAATTGTCTTATCTTACCAAGTTCTTATACCACTATCTTCAACTGGAGTTCTGTATTTTCTGATTTATAAACGTTTGAGTACTCCAACATCAGTGAACAGAAATGGAAATCAAACTCGAAGATCAAATAAAGTGATCAGAGTTCTTTTAACAATTGTTTTGTGTTATGTGATTTGCTGGAGTCCATGGAATATATATTCGCTATTTTTGGAATCTCAAATATGTATGCTGTCAATGAACTTCTCCGAGGAAAATAATATGACAATTATTCTCAACACAAATGAAGATAAATTATTAGACAATATGTCGCCATATATAAATTTATTGAACATTTTCCTCAAAGTAATATCAGTGTTAACAACTTTTATCAATCCGTTTCTTTACGGATGGATGAATGACAGTGTTAAAGACTCTCTACTCTCCATTTGTCCTAATGACCGAATCTGGACTTCGTGTATTCTCAGTTCCAGAACGGTCACAGAAATCGTACCATGTTCTTTGAAACTAACGAAGACCAATCTTTCCATTGATGGAACTAAACCATACAATAATAATATAACGGAAATCAAAAGTGATTATGAAAGAATTATATAAATTTATGATAATATTATATTATTTAACTAAATTTATAAAATTTCTGTTTGTTTATTAAATGGTTGGTAAAATAATGATTGATTAAAGGGAAAGAATTTAGCTGACAAAAACAAATATGTAATCAGAATGCTTATCTATTTGACATTCTTAATATGTACACAACGAATTAGAGAGACTTAGAACAAATTGACATTTATTTGCAATTTTCATGTTATTTATTAAGTGTTTGGAAATTACGTTTTTTTTAATTCAAAATCGATTTTTCTTGTTAATGTTATAAAAATAAATTAATTTTATTTTAATATTTCTACTTAGTAAAACAAAATTACATAAATCAATAATGAATTAAGTCAGTAAATGAATTCAAATTTTTAGTTTTATTTCTCAAGTGTCATGAGGACATATATTTATTTTGTTTTAAAAAGTTTATCTGACAAAATAATTTAATGTTTACTGTTTATTCAGTCAAGAATTATTTATATTTTTAGCAAATGAAGAATACTTTGCAAGTCTTTTAGAATCTGTGTTTTGATGATTTATTATCTGTTTTAAATAAATCATCTAAATTTACTCCCACAATCAAATTTCTTCTTAAAGATAATTAAAATATTTATCTATTTTAAGTGGGCCCCAAAAATGGTTTTTTAATTTTGTGAAATATCTATGGTTCATTCCTATGGATCTTTTTTATTTAAAAAGTTTTCAACTACTGACATTTTAATTTAAAAATAAAATAAAATTATATTTTTTACGGTAAATAATTACACTGAAACTCAAATACACCGCAAACCATGATATAAAGAGGAATGTGGTATCTTTTTATCTACTGCCATGTTATCGGTATTATTCGAACAAGAGAAAAATTAACTTATTTTTTTATTTCACAACAGATTTTTGAGTAATTATAAATGTCATGTCCATTTATTTATTATTTAAGCAAATTAATTAAAATATTTTACTTTTAATATAATTTTAATTATCAAATTTATTTAATTAAACTTTTCAACTTTATGAAATACAACTTTAAATTATAAATTTAAGATAATAAATGCATAATTTTAAAATTTTAAAACTTAGTTTTAGTAATATCTTTACATAGCTATAGAATTTAAGAAAGTGGATCGTAATGTAACAATTAGAATAGATTATATCCTGACGTGTCTCACTAAATATGTTTCAAAAATACATTAGAAGACTTCAAATGATTATTAATAAGACTTAATTGTTTATGACATTTTAAAACTATTTTTTTCTTTTGATTCTCTTAATTTGTTATAAAAGAAACATTTATAAAGAACTCCTGTCGTTAAATAAAACCATAGATTCTAATCTTTATTGCGATCAATTAACAAGAATAAAACAACCGATCGAAAAAACCAGACCAAATTTGATAAGCCGGAAAGGTCGTGTTCCCTCAGACCACACACATCTTTGAAATTCCGATAAAGATTAAGCGCGTTTGAATGGGAACATATGATACGTCTACCTTACATTTGGATTTCGTATCGTTACATGATCAGTTATTTGGATCTCTACAGAACTCTATTAATGAGGTGAAATTCAGGCTTATGAAAGAATGTAAAAAATATTTGGTACAAATTTTAAGCAAAAAAAGACATTTCTCATTGATGAAGTAGTAAGTATGAAGAGGATAATAAGACCCGGGGAATTTTTTTAATTATGTATCTTTAAGTATTTTGGTTATTATGTTATCTTATCATTAAAAATATGGATTTTTTGCTTTGAATGTATGAATAATGTTAAATTTTCTGATAATTATTTATATATATATTTTTAATAAAAAAATTCTTTTTAACATTCTTGTTTGAAATAAATCTTGTTTAAAACAAAAAGAGCCTTTTATATCACATGTTTTTACAGAAATGTTAAGTTAATCTTTAACTACAGAGATCGAGAGAAAAACTTGCAATTCTATTATTTATTGTAATTTTCATAATTATCATTATATATTTATAAACATGAGTAAATTTAATAATAATATTTATATAGCAACAAAAATCATTAGTTAATTTTTGGTCGGCAAAATAAATTCATTTTCTTTGTAGAATAAAAATAAGAAAAAATAAAAAGATTATTAAAAATAAACTGGTTTTCCTTTTAATATTATCCAGTAATATATTTTATTTTATATTTAGTTTAGTATTTTTGTTTAAATATATGTACGTTGTTACAGAGTATTCTAACATTGTTTATTTTAAAAATGACTTACGATAATCCCCATGTAATGAGAATTTTTAATTTTAAATTCAAAGTTTTATAATGTAATTAAAAGTTTAAATCACTTAAATTAAATTAAAACTATTTAATATCATTTTAAATATTGTTAAGAATTATAACATGAAATTTTTAGAGTAAATAACTTTAAGAAATTAAATAAATAATGAAATTTAAAAGCTTTAAAACCATTGAAAGTCTTATGGTATGATAATTTATTCTGTTTTTAAATTGTGATATTTGGAAAATATTAAACAAAGCTTAAGCACGGTCTGACTCCAAAACCTACTAATTTATTCAATAAACGATAATCCAATACTAAAATTCAATTTAATATTGTCTCGAAAACAAAACAGAAAAGAAATCTGTCTCTATTGGAGATCATACTACTCACAGTAGCTGAATCTAAAATATCACAATAATCATATGAGTACTTTGATCTCTCTAATGTCTATTATCCAATTATCGAAAAATAATAAATAAAAAAATAATGAGATGACAAATGGAACTGAAAAATGAAATCAATATGATATAGATGATTGAAGTCCAATAAAGTAATGAAACCCTAATATATGGTAACCTCTTTATAAAATTCATTTTAAGATCTCCCGGATCTAATATGGTCCCCATTTACTTATCATGATTCAAACCCAATAAATAAAGAGACTCTTCAAATCAATATTTGTTTTAATTTCAACGGTCAATATCAATTTATGTTCAATGTTTTTAAAATAACAGAAAATTATTTCTTTTTTAATTAATTTAATATCGAATCACAATGCCAATTTATATAATTAATATATTCAATAATCATAAAAATAATAGAAATCAAATTTTCTTTTAACTAACTCAAAAAAAATATAATTAAGTAAACATACTTGTTATTTGTACTTTCTCTCTCGTTACAAATTCAAACTATTATTTTACCTTCTTAATTCACTTTGTTTTAACGCAGTTTTGATGACTGATTTAAATACGTTCCTTGTGCAAAGACCGAATATCAAGTCTCGCTGCAGATAGCAGATTGGGTTTTCAGTCAAGAGGTATTCTCTCTTTTACCTTTAGTGACAGAAGAGATCAATCTTCCCTTTCCTCATCCCTCTTTTTCCTTTATCGTAATGGAAAGGCGGTAGATTAAAGAAATAGGCCTGTTCTGGAAAATTAACAAAAAAGAAAATCCATCTCGGATGCAATGAATAAATAAATAAATAATTAAATAAATATTATTAATCATATTTTATTATGTGAAAAAATATGTTAATATTTTTTATTATTTTATCCTCATGCCTCTCGATATTAATGGGACCTCTAAATTGAAAAATGATCATATTACAAAATATCATTTACGATAGTTTGCAAGAGTGATGGTTTATAAAGATTTCGAGGAAAATATACTTCGGTAACGACGAAAGAAATCACGATTTACAGCCAATTTGATGAATCTGATAAAAATATGAATTGATTGCGAAACTGTTATAAAAGTATGAAATACAATATTACAAACATTAATAAAAGATGAAATTAAGAAATTTTACAATTCCAATAATTGTTCAAGTGATAGATACAGACGGTTAAATAGCAAATTTTTATGAAAAGTACAGCGAAATCACATTCTTAATATTGGGTTGGAAACAAAGTTTCCGGACAAAACTTATTCATAGAAAAAAATGAATATAAGGCGAATATCAAATGAAAAATTTATAATACAAAAAAATCGATAATATTACAACAACAAATTAGATAACAGTCAGTAATATAACTGCCAGTGTTCTCTATCACTTGCTTCCAACTACGTGGCAGATTACTTATCCCATATTTATAAAAAAAACATTGTTTTACTATCAAAAAAATCACCAACTGCTGTTTTCAATTCATCATCATTTGCTAACATCTTAGAATTTATGTAGTTCTGCATAGCCAGGAATAAATGGAAATTTGTTGGAGCCAGATCCGGTGAATAAGACAGGTGTGGTAGAACTTCCAACTCCAACTGAAGAATTTTTTCACGGGTAAAATGACCAATATGCTGTCTAGCATTATCGAGGAGTTGAATTTTTTTTATTTCTGGACATTTTTGTCCGATCGCATTTGACCCCTGCTGCAATTGTTGGCAGTATAATTACGGCCTGATTTCCTCCTAACATATCTCAATAAATGTTTCAATTCTGTTTTTTAAATAAATTAGTACCATTTTTATGATTTTTATTTAACTTAAATTTTGAACAAAATATTTTAATTTTATGAATTTGTTTTACTAAAAAAAGTTTCAACAATTAAATTTCTTTTTACATTCAAAAACAAAATAAATGTTTAAGAATAATCAATAAGATTATTTCAACTTTTTAAAAACAAAATTTATTTTTGTCTTTATTTTTTATCAAAGAAAATTAAATTTGGAATAAGAGGTAATTTGATAGGTTTTTAGAAAAATAAAATATAAAAATAAATAGTATTTTTAAATATTTAATAACATGAAAACGTCACATTTCTGTTATAAAAATAAAAGTTTAAATAGAAATAAATGAAATAAAAATAATAAATTTAAGAAGAATAATATGGAAAATGTCCATTTATCTATTTCAAATATTAAAAATTGCTTAATAAATTAAAAGAAAATTAATCTTAAATTTTAAATATTGCTTTAATTAATAAATAATTTGATTTATTAAATAAATTTGACTTCAATAAAAGAAAATAAAGAATAAAAACTGAATATTACAAAAATATTTCTTAAAAGTTTATCATGATTACATTTTCGTTTCAAATTTATTAAGAAAGTCTCTATTTATTTTAAAAAGGATTTTACCTAATGATAATGCTTTTCATTACACTGTCCAAGATTGAAAAAACTAAAAAATGATATTTGAAAAATTATATGTAACCATTGATGCTGATCATGAACGTAAAAATCATTTTTGTAAATGTCATAAATTAAAAATATCTTTGAAAAAATCAATTTATATTTATACGTAACTTTGCTTATATGATTAAAATATATAATATTTCTAACTATTATGTCCAGGCAATGTAAAAATTCACCAGATAAATTCCGTAACATAGTACCAAGTAGCTTTATCTATTGTATTTTAGTTGCAAAGTTGGTACCAGGATAAAAATTTGAACCTTCATATGTGTTTCATGGACTGTACTAATCTACTAAGAAAATTGTCAAACAGTTCTGGCGGATGCCTTTCATTTCAAGTACCCATAGTTTGGCGTGAGTCTAAAGATCATGTTACTTACTGCTATTTCTGCTTAACAATTACAAATGATAATAAAATTTCAATCAGTTATATATAGTTATATTTCATGGCACGATATCAAAGAGAGGAAACAAATTAAATACCAAAATCTATTCCTCATTAAATTATTATGATTATGATTATCAGTTTCAGTGAATACTTTGAAGTTAAAGTCAAGTCTGACATGTTAACTTAAATGATGCGAAACAACCAGTAAAATGTAAGATTATTACTGATGTATTTCCCCATAATTTTAAATTAACGTTTGTTATACTCGAAATATTTTTTCTGTGGTAATCAATTTCATTTTGCTATGCCCAAAATTTAGTTAAAATCAGATAATTATAAGCTTTGAGTGTATTTTTAAAATTTATTGGATCGTTCACTTTATCTAATTGTAGAGTGCTGCGTTTTAAGGTAACTGACTTCTTGGAAATTGTTCACAATCCAGCTTATTAATAAGCAATTCTTAATTAATAATATATACCCTGTTTATAAGGTTCAAAGGCTACATAGAATTTTTTTCGATAATTTTTTACTTCATAAATTTCTGTTATTATTTTAGAGAGTATTCTCATATCTGACTTATTTCTGTCCTTTCGGTGCTTCTAAAAAATCTATATTCAGTCAGTTTCAAATTTGCACCAACCTTTACAATAAGGTGCTCATGGTTTTCAATTTTTCTATGACCAAAGTTCTTATTTTGTAACTAATTATAATTTTTCTTACAATTTTTGACTAATTTCTTTTTTAAAGTTTTTCAATTATAACAGCGTTATATATTAAAACAATGATGTGTGATAAATGTTTATAAGAATAATTTTTTTCTAAAAAAACTGTTGGAATTTAAAAATGGCTTAACCATTAAAAAAACAATAAATATTTATCTAGTTAATGATTGATTTTACATGATGTTAGAGTTTTGAAAAAATATTACCTACTCCATGCCATAAAAATTGAATTTATAATAAAAAAAATCAAGAAAATTCGTATTTACAACTATATAAATGATAAAATGCTAATATTCATCAATGATAAGTAACATCAATACCCACTCCCTTTTAAGCAATGATGTTATCCACAATTCGAAACTTCATATAGAATAAGGAAGTCAGTGTATCTTCCTTGGTAGACCAAAAATCAACTTGTAAATTGGTCCACAATTGGTCTAGGTCGTTAGACGTAGATTTTTGCCATCGCTCATTCAAGAAATTGAAGAATTCAAGCTTATTAGTGTTTAAATCGGAAGATTGGGCTGGCCGATTCATAACAGCGAGTATTTGGTTAAGGTTGTCACCAAAATCATTTAATCTTTCCACATTGCTTTTACCAGCACGTGGACGGACATTATCTATTTGGATGAAAACTGTTTGACACCAGTACATTTTGTTGCAGATTACAAGCATGATGAAATCATGCATCAATTCGTAAAAAGAGTCCGAGGTCATTGTTGAATTAAAACTTTGCATGCTTTTTTGTATATCTTATTGTGATTCTTTAACAATCGCTGGGCTAGATAATCCGACTGAATTCTCCATATATGCCAAGGAGACCGTTAAACTTTTTTCCGAATTCGATTTCGCATCAGCGATTAGTACCATTTTTTGAGATAATTGTCTTGCTTATTACAGGAACTTTCTTTCTGGAGTTACTGTCACGATACCTTTTGCTATTAAACGAATGTAGCTAGAACCCATTTTCATCAATATCCACCTATGCGTTCCATCTGTTATTACGGTGTTGCCTTCACCACTTCAGCCTTTTATCTTTCTAAACAACTGTTATTAGAGAGTATATTTTCTTATGGACTATTCTAAATTGTGCAACTACAACAATTCTTTGCACGCTGCTACTGGCGATTTGAGCGGCATTTGTCGCTCTTCATAATTTTCAATATAATGTTTAGACCCTTGCTTCCGGTTCAAAAAACCGATCCCACAATTTTCTGGCATAGCTTTTGTTGACTTTGAAATACAGTAGCATATTCTGGTTTCACTTTTTCCATTTTGATCAAAACTTTTCATAATTCAGTAATAAATAAAATTTTTGATTCTTCGAAAGATTTGACATTCCTAATTCAAAAAATTAGCAATATAATAAACAAATTTAATAATTTAAAACAATCTATTAACGTAAAAAATTGTCATTTATTAAATCCAATTTTTATGGCATTGAGAAAGTAAATTAACAGATTGATTTAAATTTTATAATTGCTGTAAGGACGGGATAATTAAGTTTTTAAGAGATTATTATTAGATAATATTTATAATGTTATCGGGATCGCACCTCTACATATTTGCTGATTAACTACAGTGCGCGTAAAAAGTCTGTTCACCCCCTTTCAAAAATGCTAATTTTGATATATATTTCAATTTAATTATAAATGGTTGTTTAAATATTAACTTTTTGTAAAGATAT
>JBBMKC010142210.1:0-15855 GCA_037834085.1 Bipalium vagum
ATAGTATTATTATTTATATTATTATTATTTATATTATTATGATTTATATTATTATTATTTATATTATTATTATTGTTATTTTCGACATTATCTTTAAATAATTAATTATGAACATATGATAGTTCATAGGTAATAATAATCATTATGTTATGGGATTAATGCAGGTGGGAACTGTTTAAACAAAACCGTCCTTAACAAAAAACCATATCACCATTATGTTGTTCAATCTGCGCTTGCAATTTATATTTTAATAAAAATATATAGACAAATTTTTCGCCATGAAATCCCACTCATATTCATGGTTCGTCGTACAATGGTTTCAAATGTGATATTTTGCGAGTATAAAGTAATAGTAACATCTGAACTGATATTTATGTTCTTCCTATCGATGTTACAGGAAAATGTTGAGGGCTGTGAGTCGCATGTACAAACGACTTCGTCCCCATCGTTTTTAGTGGGAAGCATGGTTTTTTTTAAAATAAAAAACTAATTGTTTTAATCAATAAAAATTGTAGTTTAATTGAAGTTAACGAATCAATTGGAAATTGTGAGATAAAATGACTTTATTCATTCGAATTTCCCCTTCAATTTCCTCAAGTTCAAATATTTCTCTTTTCTTATCAAATGTCACAAATTAATTTCTGATTACCATAAATGAAAAACCTCAAAGTGAAAATGTGAATTATTTTCAATTAAATTACAATTTAACATTTTTTGGACATTTTTAAACAAAAATCACTTGATGTGCCGATTAAAACAAAATATTCCAATTAATTTTATTGTGCCTTTTTAAATGTCAGGTAAAATATTGTTCACACAACTGGAATCATTAAAACAATGAAGTGGTATTATTTATGTTATCATTTAACAATATTGATATTTACTAGTTTTTGTTATTAATCAATAATATCTCTAATTCCAGTACCAATTAATTTCAGTTATAAAATAATAAAAAATCAAATTAAAATTTAAAATTAAATAGAATAAGTAACAGAGTCCAGAGGCAGAAGTATTATTTTACGAGTTAAATTAAAATATTATTTTAATATTAATTGAAATATTATTTTAATAATAATAATAATAATAATAATAATAATAATAAAAAATTATAATATTATTTTAATATTAATTAATATTAAAATTCATTCTGAGCCTCAACGTGCTTCGTACTCCTCTATTATCCTTGAAAAGCATGCCATGGTCATCTCTAAATTCCATTCTCGTTCTTATTCTCCACTAGGTAGTTTGATATTCTTTTGCAGTGTGGCCCTTAAGTGTATTCATTAAGCTAACTTAACACTTTAAGCTACACACTTTACCTTGGTACAAACCATTTTAATATGCTCCTTTGACCCGAAAAGGTAACATTCTCATTTCCAATTTTATTGTAGCCGAAATATGTAGGTTAAACATTTCTCTCGTTTTAGCTTCTGTCTTGTATCTTATGCTTTGAATACTCTGGTTGACTATTCCTCTGTATGTGGGGGTGATATGTCTTGTGGCATTTCTGTAACATCTTCTAACGACGTTTATATTCTCCCTTTCTTCTATGCTGTCCAGATTTCTTATAAGCTGGATGATGCTTTCCGGATCCTTAATGTTCTGCATCGTAGCACTTATTTTTCCTTGTTTCTGCCCGTCAAATCTACATAACTTCGAAAATCTATCTGTTGTTCAATCAACATAATTGTAAATAACTTTATTTTATTATCATGAATCAGAATAATAACAATACAATTCACTCTCTTTCACCCTTAATGAATCCAAATATTCTCCATTAAACCTATTTAACTTTAACTTATTTTAACACCTTGAATCAAAAAATAATAAAAATAAACTTTATTTTATTTTACGTTTCTACAAATCAATCACAAAATCAATCACACAAAATAAAACAAAAACCAAGTCAATGTAATGTTAGTCAAGTAGTCGGTCAATATATTATTATTAATATAATAATAAAAATCAATATTAAATCACAAGAATTGAATTATTAATATCAAATTTTAATAATTTGTTAAAAAATTAAAATATAAATGTAATTTAAATTAGGCGTTAAAAAAAATAAAGTGAGAACGTTTTGAAATTATTCAAATTAAATATTTTATTAAATATTTATAAATTTGTTAAATCATTATTTGATTTAACCAAATTGTGTATATCAATTAATAATGTTAATTAACATTATTTATATTATCAAAAAATAATATCATTATTTTTCATATTTTAAATGTTAAAATAAATTAAGTGCCCTTAATCAATATATTTTAAAAATTAATAAAATAATATTGATAAAAGATAAGTTATTTCTTACATCAAAAGCCCATATCTTTTATGATCTTATTTACGACATTTTTACATTTTTAAGGATATTAATATATTGTTTTAATTAAGTTATAGTAAAAATCGAATAATTTACCAAATTATTATTTAAATAAAAATGATTTTATTTCAATATTATACTTTGCAGTGATAGAGGAATAATTTTCAACGAGACATCATGTTGAAGTAAAGAATTCAGTTTTCCAAATGACTGTTTGAAATCTGATCATCTCCATTAGACGACAAATGGACTCCTAACTATGCTGAAATTGCTTGTCTGGGGGTTTCATTCATCGACCTCGTAATGATTTTCCTTTTTTAATTCATTAATTGATTAAAAGTAGATTCTTTATCAAAAAAATATTGAAACCTTTAATTGATTGTATAAAATATTTGAAAATCTTCAAAAAGAGAATTTTTACATTAAAAGAAAAGAAATGATTGATTGATTAAAACAAATCAGAAAAATATTTTTTTTCAATTATACCATGAATTGAACTTGTCGATTTTAGTATCATTTTACAGGAAATGTGAAAATAAAGATTTAAGAGACGTTTATCTGAAAAAATATTTGTTTTAATTATAGTTTTTTAAAAATTTTTTTTTATTATATTTTGTCTGTTAAATGGAACTTAGTTTAGTTTTATCTCTTTTTGTGAATGAAATAAAATTCTTATTTTCTTTCAATATATTTAGAGCGGTAAATGTTGGCCTTTTGTAAATTTCGAGGAATATTTTCTCACTAATTCATGGGACGATTAAATAAGATGAAGAGTACAATAAAAGACAAGATCCTTGAAATAAAAAAAAACTAATTTGAAGCTTTTTAAAATGAAAAGATGCAATTTTCAACAGCAAACGATTAGTTCTCATTTTTCTATAAAAGAGGGTGATCTTGACAAATCAACCTATTTGGACAATTAGTTCAAAGTTCTTAGCGAGCAGCTAAAAGTTTGAAGGGTTTTCGTTGATAACATTTGTATTTTATTATCGTTGAGGAAAATGTATTAAATCACCCTGAAGAAACTTTTCTTCAAAAAAGCTTATATTGTCCGAAAATGTCCAGAGTATCACATGATTTGGTTTCGGTTCGAAGAGGATCGGCTAATGGTCAGGGAGTCTGAAGTTTGCTTTTATCGATGAGCATTAATATTGTTTTTATTTGGTTTTTAAATTTTTTTCATTTTTCATTTTTCTAATTCTTTGACTTTACAATTATGTATTTATTGATTTTTCTTTATTAATTACCGTGTGAATATTTTTCTTAATTGTGAAATTTTTTATCATTTTTTTTGTTATTTAATATTGAGAGTTTGCTTATTGATTTTATTGCTATTTGAAAATTTTATTGATAATTTGGTAATTAATATCATTGTTATTTTGAGTGTATGTAAACGGATATTTCATTGACATACAAGTACATTATTGTTTTTCTGATCTTTGTTAATTAAACTAACTAAAAAATAATTGAGTCAGATTTTTGAATTGTGAAGTAATTAAAACAGATGATATATTATATTTGGTTGAAAAAAGTTTCTGGACAAAACCCACAGTATTTGCCGCACCGGATTATAAACCTCACTCTGACAGTTTTCCACATAATACAAAATTAACGTATAAGACGCATCGGACTACAAGCCTCGTTATTAAGATACGAAATGTGAGGAGTTTAGACCCATTTCAAATAAATCAGTTTAAAGGAGCAAATATTTTTATATTTTTATTGGAGTCAGGAAATTTTAAGAATTTTTAACATCATCGGACATATATATAAACCGCAACATCTAAATTATAATAAATTTCAGGTTTTTGGGTCCGGCTTATAGTCCGGCAAATACGGTATTTATGACAAAAATTATTAATTGGTATTTATTGACTTTTATCAGCATATAAATTTATTTATAGATGAGTTTTTTAAATAAACCACATTTCAGCTCACATTTCAATATATAAAATGTCCGATAAATAAATATAAATTAGCATCTGTTACGAGAACAGGTACGTCTTCTATTATTATATTATTAATATTAATTATATTATTAATATATTAATAAAATTCAGACCTAAATGCTAGTCAATCCGAAAATAGGATACGTAAAGCTTTTGGCAATGGAATTATTTCTCGATCTACACATATGAATGGTTTCAAAATTCCGGAATGGAGAATTCGACGTTCAATATAAACCAATAATTGGTCGATCGTCAATTATCAACAATGATCTATTGCGTGTCTCTGTCAAAAAAATACTTAACTTATTTTTTAAAATTTATTTTCAGATGAAAAGTAACTTATTTCCTTAAAAATCTATCAATTCATGTCTTGATAAATAATATATTAAATTACAATAATTTGTTTAAACGCATTAAATGTTAATTAGATACATAATAAGTAAATTAAATAGAATATCACTGAGACTAGTTAAATTCAAACGAAGTTAACTTCTGCATCAAAGATTGAACGAAGAATGATACCATTTTAATTCGAATAGGAAAATATAGAAATATCGCTGACGGGAACTGCTATAAAGTTTGGTTAATATAAATATTGAGCACAAATTCAGAACTAAAATTAAAAATAATACTGGGGAACTAAGAACTTAAAAACATCATTTGTCTTACTTTTCTTTGTATTTAGTTAAGCGTAAGATGTTAATATAAAGGGTGCGTAAAAACCTTCAGATTTTAAAACCCGACAAAACTTTTATTTTATAATTTTATTTAATCAATTTTACTTTTAATAAAAGTATGATATAAAAAGTTTAATGTAAGTGTGTAATTGGTAAATCTTAATATGCCATTCCAGCCCAAATGTTAATGATTGAAAGTATATTTCGATATTATGTCTTTATGATCCTTTCTTCTTTAATGAAAATGTGAATGGTTGTAATTATTTAGAAATGCCTAAATCTTACATCATGCTAAAACTTTGTCCCTCAACAATATTGAAAAACATTTTTCAACAGAATTGAACAGACGATCATTACTCTCTCCCGATAAGTTATAAAAATTTGAAACGCACATTTCCTGGCTACGAGATCATCTGACCTTTCACCAATGGCTTTCTTTCTTTGGGGAAACTTAAAGACAGGTTTATATGAAACCTCTAGACCTAAAAGATTTAATTGAAGAAGATGTAGATAAACTCTGACTTCTTTTTATAATCGTTTACAAATTTGTATAAATGTTAATGAATATTCTGTAGAAAAATATTGAATTAATAATAAATTAATTTTATTTTGCTAAAAAATTGCAGTATTATTTAAAATATTGATTAAATTTCGATATTACTGTAGGTCAAGGTTAATTTAATATTTCTAATACTATATAGTTACAAAAGTAAAGCTAAAAATTAATAACTTTGAGTTTAAATCAATCATTTAAAACAAAAACAAGATGCTGCAGCTATATCGAATGAGATCCAGAATATTTAACAACATAAAATTTTAACATGTGGTAGTTACTTTTCACAAGCCCTTTATATAAATGTTTTTTTGGTCAGTTGCTTAAGGTTGTTTAAGAACTTTTACGAAATTATTTTTGTATGGATTATTGTTATCTTTCTGTGGATTGCTGAATACAACTAGCTGAATACAGTCAGGAAACAGGTAAGGCTGAAAGTCAGTTAAGTCAAAGTTTGTCGAACACCACTGAACCTAAAGAAACATCACAATAGTAATAATTTTTAAATAATCCAGATATTATTGGTTAAAATTATATTTTAAATAATCTAATATTCAAATAGACTTCTCAAATGGTTTTCTCATTTTTAATCTTAAAAAATAATAAATAAATATATCTTAAAACATTTCCCCTTCAAAATCGTAAATTTAACCAATAAATTAATTTATAATTAGATTTATTTTATTTAATTTTCTTATTTAACCAGTCTAACATATAAAATCGAGACAAATGCATAATTTCGATACTTTTGGCTTTTATTTATATTTTCAAAACTGAATTCAGCGAAATAATGCAATCTGCAGAAAATGAATTCTCGATTAATTCTTTCACATTTTTGTTTTAATTTGTCGTCTGGTAATATCCAATTTTTCAAATTTTATGATGCAAATGAAAATAATATAACGGAGGGTTTTCACAAAGTTGATTTGACAAATATTTTCTAATTTTTATTTCTACACTTTTGAATTTTTAATTGATCCATTTGAGCCGAAAATCTTGAATAATAATTCTCATTTCTATTTTTTTATCCAAGTTTTCAATAATTTCGGGTAATTACTTATTTTTAGTTAGAAATTGTCAGACGGAGAAAAAGAATTTGACTTGATCAGGGTAATTACTTATTTCTCCTAATGGTTTTCGATTAAATAAAGTAATGAAAAAATTATAAAAATAAAATATTTTAAAATGTACAGGAAATGAGAAAAAATAAAAACAAAATTATATCATATGAACTTTTAAAAAAAGAAACAAATTAGTAAATATATTTTAATATTAATTGATATTTTTAGAGAAATTTTAACAATTAATTAATAAAATAAAATTTTTTTTATTGTTACACATTTTGACAAAATAATTTTTATTTTTTAATTCACGTATATGAACAAAACTTTGTTCGTAATACACAAGTTTAAATATTTTTAATCATTTATTTTCTGACATCAAAAATTTGAATATTCAAACATATTTTGCCAAACCATGGGAATCCAATATATTATCAATTTAAAAATTCATATTATATGTATTGAAAATTATTGATTTCTAAAACTTATTTATTTTATTAATTTCTCTAAAAAAATATTTTACAATTAATATTTAAAATAAAGTACCCGAAATTAAATTTTAAGTAGTTATTAGTTTAAATATAATAATATTAATAGCCCACTAGATTATAAATCTCATGTGCGCCCATAAATCGTAGGAAAATCCTTGATCTGCGGCTTCTGCGTGGTTCCCCTTGTTCTTTTTCTGATCTGGATTGCTGATGGAATTCTTGGCGGTTATGACAATTTTTTTAACTTGATCTTGCTTTCGATTCCGTTTCTTGCTTCTTTCCGAGTAAGCTGCACCGTCCTTGGTTCAGCTGCCTCCATGGTCTGAAAAATTATACTATCACCTTGTTTGCTCGAATCATAATTTTTCTTCAAATCAAATATAATTTTTCCTTCCTGATTCCGATTAAATTTTTTTTTACAGTTACAGGATGTCGCCATATGCTCATATTGTTTACATTTCTTCGCTCTTTGTTCACTCGTTTTATTTCGCTTTAGTTTCACACTTCCATTTCTAATACTATCTCTTTTTATTGTTCCGATTTCGCAGATTATTGAGGGATTTCCATTGATATTCATTTCCGCCTTTCGAGCTTCATGAATTAACTCATTTAGATTCTTATAATCGACTAATTATAATGACATCCTTAACGGTTGTATCAATCCTATAAAAACTACTCTTCTACAATCTTCTTAATAGTCTGTGTCCGCTGACTCTTTGTTCTAAAAACTTTCTGTGGTAAAAGGTCAGTCTGTTACGCGAATTTCCTTATATACTTATCTGCTCTTTGTTTTCTTTGACGAAACATTTGCATATTGACCATAGCTATATCCTTATTCAAATGAATAGGTAACCTTCTTACCATTCTTGCCTCATCATATCCTAAACGCTTCTACAACTAGCCTATACTCTGATATAAAGTCCGTTAAGTCGCCATTAAGTTTCCTAATCGGTAACTTCACTAGGTGGTAATCTATTCATACTTTTTCGTTGTCTTTTTCTGTAATATCCTCTGATGCTACTCCTTGATTAAGCTCTTTTACATTTCCCTGATTTTCTTCAGCGAAATTCCTAATTTTCTTTGTTCAACGTCTTGTAAGTATTCCTCTTATTCTGTACCCGACGTCTTTCTAATAGCCATACTAGTGTCCTAGACGCTTACTGGTTTTCGCTACAAAATACCCAAAACGAACTTTCCTACCTCAACCGGTTTTACAAAAAAATCAATGAAACAATTCAATGCCACCAAGGATTTACAAGAATCAAAACTTATTCACAAAAAACCAATAAGCATAGTCAAAACTGTTTACAAATTTCAAATGATTATTCTATTCACATCAGGAGCTCACCAATTTAAATGTTATTATAACTATTAATAAGTATTTAAATTTCAATTCACTATTTTTCCTCTCACTCATGGTTGGTGTTACTGATAATAGAAAAAACAGTTCAACAATAAAACTTTATTGGCAATACAACAATGCTTTACACAAATATCAAATGCTCCAACAAATACCAATTTCAGTTATCTTGATCGACTGGGTCAATTATAACTCGTTACCAAGGTCAAACAATTGATTAATGAAAACACCACTAAAAATAATAACAATCAATAAAAAAAATAACAACTATCAATAACAATAAAAATGAATCGATAATTAACCAAAACAAATTAATGAGTTAAAATATGTGTAAGGCATACCAAACAGTTAACAATAAAAAAACAGTTAAAAAAATCGATTTGTAAAAGAAATATTAATAACAAATGAGAATTCGTGAGAACTCAATCAAATCTTTGATCATCAGTTAGATTCGTCTAAGGAAGACCTATCTTGTCCTTGATTGTATTTGAAAAAATGTGATTCAAACATGCTAATCAAAAGGCATAATATATTCTCCTTGTAATAATTTCGGTTTCTGCAACCATTGCCTTTAAATAATTCTTCGGATAAAAACAATAATTGTATTTCTTCTCAATAACTGTTCCATCGAAAATCAATTTAAGTCTTCAAATAATAATAATCAACTTTGGTAAATTTGCAACAGATTTCTGGACAATTCTCCTAATTTCTCTTTATTTAAATACTATATTTCCAAGTGCTCTTTATCTGAACAGGGGTGTCTTGAATGAGAAACTTGACCAAAAATAATCTTGAATTTTTTCTGAGTCAATGTAGACTTCGGAAATTCAGTACGTCAATAAAAACTGAATTTTTAAATTATTTTACTATTTATTATTATTTTTATTATTATTATTATTATTATTATAATTATAATTATTATAATTATTATAATTATTATAATTATTATAATTATTATAATTATTATAATTATTATAATTATTATTATAATTATTATTATTAATAATAGTATTAGTAGTAGTAGTAATATTCCTGACCCTCCTCATAGTCTTTCTACAAATTCTCTTGAGAGGTGCCTTTGGTCGAACTTAACAACATTATAAATATAAATATGATGATTTTAAACTTAAAACTTACCATGGTTTGATTACACTCCTCATGTTATGATTACTCTTTTCATTATTTTTATAAATAAATCTCTACAAATATTTATTATTGGTAATGAGTTCAATTTTTTGTTCTAATTCTCTGAATGTAATGAAAATTTATTAATGTAAATATATCTAGGCTATTCGTAAAGAAGTAATTAGAATTTTGAGATAAATTATGACTGCCAGGCAACCATAATAAATAAATTATTTTGAAAATTAAATATTATTTATTTTAATAATTTAATTAAATTAAAAAATTGAGTAATAAAATATCTTTTAAGTTTCAGTTTAGTTCTTGATAGAAAAATTAAATAGAATTATTATTTTATAGTAATATTATTGTTTTAATTGGCTGAATATTGTAGAGCTGTTATAATACTTCAATTGATTTTTAAAAAGATTTTTTCATATTGTCCTAACCGGTCATTATTTGTGTAAATATTTTACCCAAAAATCCCCAGCCTTATACATTTCATACCAAAAAACCGAACTATGTATGATTTTTTGAGGGTAACTTATCTTTTTGTTGTTTGGTGACCCAAAATTAAAACACAGAATATCTATTTAAAGGAAAGTAATTATTTTACCTTATTAACCCTCAAAACTTAGGCAATAAAAATTGTATTTGGTGAGAAACACCAATATACGCTAAGAAAAAACAACATTAATAATAAAATGAAAACACAATCATTTTAGTATCTTTTGGGAATCTCTAAGGTTCTGATTATAACTTGATTTGTATTTATGACTTCCCAAAAGAAATGCCAAAAATACATTCAATCGCTGACGTCTATGCTGTTTCGCTTCTCGATTTCAGTGAAAATATACCAACAAACAAAAGCGGGATTGAGCTAAATAAAGCTTATTATCATGGGCACCTCCACATGCCAAACCCGTGCAGAACATTTCGTGTTTTGAATTAATTTAATAATTCTCATTGGGTCTTTTGTTAAAGTCATTCCAAAAAGTTAATGGTAAGGTTTGCTTTCGAGAGAAAACATTATAAATTATATTTATTAAACAATTTCTTATTTTATCTATTTCATAGAAAAAAATCCCATTGCTTAAGAATAGAAATTCTCGATAAAACATTTTAGTTGGGAAGGTAACTTCATTGATTTATAGTTTTTCTTTTCCTTTGTCACGTTTTACCCTTTAAAACTTAATTTCATAATCAATTTTAAAGTGAACATTTTATTATTATTTTATAATCTTAGCTGCAATGCAGAGGGTTAGCGATCATTTGTGTTTCATTATTGTGCGTTACTTGTTTTGCTGTTATTCAACATTTTATATTTATTTGAAAATGTTCCGCTTCGTTAATTTAAAAGTGATTGTTTTGGTAATTATTAATCAAAGCGTGATCAAGATTCGATCAAGAAACATTTGTGTATTAACAAAGTCGGTTCGATTTATCGTTGTCTGTGATTTAATGAAGCTTAATCGATTAACATTATTGAAGTTGTGAAGCGTTGTAAAACTTTTAGTTTAATAATAATAAAGGTCATTGTTGTTCAGACTGGTTTCCTTACACTAGCTACTAGTAACCGAGATAGATTGAAGCTCGTATTATATCGTTAACTTTATAATCAGTATAAGAAGGTAACAATAAAAATAATACATTTATAAAATTCACGTGACAATTGACTATTTCTAGAGAAGTCAATGTAAGTTTCTGGGAACCATTTTATATTAGACTTTCAAATATTTCTCATAAAGAATATATATATTTTTTGTTAATGAATCCTGTTAAAATTGATTTGACCAATAAATGGATTTTATTTTAGAGAGTAAAAATCTAATCAAATGTGAAATAAACATTAATTTTTCTTAATTCGATTATAAAAATTCTAAGGTCATCAATTTTTAATAGTGAATTTTATAATTATTAATATATGGTAATAAGAATCACAATAAAAATAATATATTACTTATCTATCAGGTTTGATTAGCTCTTTACGTTGCCAGAATCATTGCGGGTTCATATATCAAAGGTTTCCCAAATCACGTAATTACTGAAATATTATCCCAATCTGATTATGGTTTACTAGATCTTCCATTTGGATAATCTTGCAACTCACTAATAGATGTATATTTATATTTCATAAAAAATCCATAATAAAATGTCATAAAAAATGTAAAAATTTTCCGAGCAGAATCGGAATGATTACTTATAAACATTAATTATAATAGGAAACATTAATTATAATAGTAATAATAATTTTTGCGAAATAAAGCACGTTGGTTTATTCTAGAATTCCAAAGTATAAAGAAGGTTTTTTTCAAGACACTGATTTTACATTTTTATGACACACCTTCAATGCCATTGAAATCGCTCTATCACAAAACGATATTTATGGAAATGAAAAAGTTATTGAGTATAAATCACTTTAAAAAACATGAAAAGAGTTATTGGAAAATGTTGATGTTTCCTTGAGATTCAAGTATTATTTACAAAGCATTTTATCTCTCAGACGCTCAACTTTAGATTTTAGCAAAAGCGGTATTACCGCCATTTCTTACTGAAAAATTAATACAATAGATCGATTGTGAATTTAACAAAATAATCCAAAATAAAATCAATCTAATTCAAAAAGTTTTAAACATTGATATATGCTATAGCACACAACAAAAATACGTATATATTATTACAAATAGACTTAGTACCTTATAATTACAGTTAAGAATAATCTTTCACTTCGAGATAAGTGAACAGTCCCTCAACTAAAAACTACATTTCAGTCGGATCAATCTCTTGACTCATGAAAATAACAATGTATGAAACATACATAAAACAATTACGATAACAAGAAAGAATTATTAAAAATCGATTTCAACTAATTAGCAAAAAAATTATTTTTGATGACTTCAATACGGATCCCATGGTGAACTATACTTGTTTACGCCATCAAGTTCCCTCGTTCAATAGTGGTCCCACCACAATCCTTGAAGTATGCATTTATAAGATTAACCATGTTTCTGTTTTTACGAATGCTACGTTTAACACTGCTTTTAATAAATAGCACCATTTTTTATCTTCAGTCAATAAAACCGAGTTTATCATTTGTATAGTTTAATCAATAAAACAGTTTTTTTCCGACTATGTAATTCTAATATAGCTGCACGTTTACTTACCATGTTGCTCATTTTTTAAAAATACTATATTAAATAAAAAATTATAATGCTTTATAAAGAATTATAAAACGAACCAATTAATATGTCAATTTTTGTGTAGTCCAAGGACTTTTTGCGCCCCCTGTATGTAAAATTAATAATATTGTTTTTAACTCTAATCGCTACATAAAACTATGAAATTAAATCAATAAAATTTAGAAAATATAGATTTAAAAACGCACGAAGTTATTTGATTTAATTTTCTTTTAGTTTCAGAGAATTTTGAATCCTTTATATTGGTAGGCATGATATTTTCTCCTTCCCATAGAAAGTTGGTTTAATAAATTTAGTTAAGTAATTTTACTTTTAATTGAAATGTGATTTGATTTAGAAAACTTGAATTTTGAAACGGAAAATCTTTCAGTGAACAAAAAATTAATGGGAAAGATGGAGCCCGAAATTATGATACGGTAAAAGAACTATGTCAAGCTTTCAATGTAAATAGAAAATATTTCAGGAAATCACGAGATATGTTTTTAAAGGTCACAAATTTGATATTAAAAGGTTTTGGAAGACCTTATATTGGCAATAAACAAGAGCGGCTGTCAGCGCTATCAGAAAACATTCGTAAGCGCTACTCTAGGAGCATCTCCGACATTTCAAATGTTACTGCATTCACAGAGAGTAAGAGTATTATTACTTATTACAAATGATCAGGAGGATAAATGGTCAAAGTGGTTTCGATGACATCACAGTAACAACTGTGAGACATGAGTGGCCATACATTTATTATTTTATGAAAGATATCATGACAATATTCCACGCAAAAAAAAATCATGTGATGATCAAGGTAAATTTACCGAAAACATTTTATTTTTCAATGTAATCTCCTACAAGCTGAACACATTTTATTAAACGTTTCTCAAAATCTTTGATGCTATTGCTGTAGGCCAATTTATTGAGGTCTGCAAATAGCCAGTCACAAAGATAGTCACCTCACTATTTGACGAAAATCTCTGTACATCGAGAAATTTCTTCAGGTTTCTGAACAGTAAAGAATCTGACGGGTCTAGATCTGGAGAATAGGGTGGCTGTGAAACTAATTTAAAGTACAACTTGTTATTTTTTCCATGGAAACTTTTGATGTGTGAGCAGGTGCATTATCATGGTGGAAAATATATTACTGAATATTAGTTTTATAAAATTTATATACAAAGTTTAAATATGGCACCGTTATATTATATATCGAACTTTTCAACCTACCATCGAATATATATGTGATATAAATAACTGTCTTTGTTTTTGTAATGTGTTATGGGATGGAATAAGAATAAAATTCAGAAATTATATAATATATATAATTAATAATTTTTATTAATTGCACTAATAATACTTTTTAGAGAAAAATGTTAAATAAATCTCTAAAGTCAGTATTAGGTTACATCATTTTAATGATTCTGCTGAGGAAAGTCATGTGGCAAGCATTTTGATAGAGATATATGATGCCAAGGAAGCAAGTTAATTAGAGAAATATATTTACTTTGCTTGAGAAAATAATAATAACTTTTGATAATAAAATATTTTTTTAATATTTCCGTTTTATTTAAATATTTAAAATTTTCCGTCCAGAGTAACACTGAAAAAAAAGTCAAAAGAGAGTTTTCTTGAATAAAAACAAACGAAAGAGAGCTGATAAATTAATTAAGTCAGAATGATCAGAGATAAATTCTTAATTGGGAATATTTTATTTATGTAACATCACAAATAAAATTTAATTCATAAAATATTACGAATGAAATTTAAGAAAATTGAGAAAAATATAAGAACGACTTTGAAATTCTTTACCATTTTCTGAATATTGAATATTTCACGTTACATTGGTGAATGTAAGAAGCATTTTTATAAATCGTTTTTGAAAGAAATTGTATCTCTTAAAATACGTTTATGACAAAGTTTTTATAATATTGATGTTCGATAATCCAAAACAACCTGACTCTGTACAATAATAGTTGGGATAATCAATAAAGATTAGTCATCCAACAACGTGTATTTATATCACAATAGAATGGTAATTCATAAACACCCAAGTAATAATGATATTAAGGAACAAATTGTCAATTAACACAAGCGATAACAGTGATATCAATAAAGACACTATTCACGAATGCTCATACCGTACTTATTAGTTATTTTTCAAAAATCATATTACAATAAGTAATCTATAACACAAAAAACTGAAGAACAAACAATCAAATGCCTATTTATATTACTTAAAGACAAACAGGAAGAAAATGATACTCTCATTTAGATTAGTCCTGTTCAGATTCTCGTACTATTAGCTGAGCCCTTATGATTTACTCAGAAATAGACTGCTGATGGGAAATCTGAAAAGAATCCTGTTCCAGAATTTTAAAAGTTCAAATTTAATTCGATACTTTGTGTCAATAAAATACTTCTGGAATTTGTTAACTCCAAATATAGCTCTTGTGACAAATCTTCGATCAACAAAAATTTTAGACTTAAATTTCTAAATAATTTATTAATCTGAATCTCGCTATTGAATTGTGGAGAGGTTATTTCTTAATTTTTTTTCTTAAATTTTTGAACTAGTTGATTTATTCAAATTTTCTTTAATTCAAAGTTATAACGGGAGTAACAAAAATTTTGAGACATGAGCGCTCATTTTAAAACATTTTCGGACATGCTTCAATATCGCGGTATTTGTTTTAACCAATTAATATTGTTTATATTTTATTAATGAATGTATTTTCGTTTCTTTCATTATTTGAAATGACTTCAAATTTAAGATTAAGAAAAGGTATACATCAATTGGTTGGAAGCATGCTTAAACGCCTTAATTTTACTTCAGTTTCTATCGGAAGTATAGAAACTATTTTCAAGTGAGCTAGAAAGAACTTAATGTTTATTTCCTTATCTCTGAGATTTCCAAAGTAATTGAAATTTTGTTTCCTTCAATCTTAGAAAGATTAAAAATCCCAATACCATTACAAAAATCTTGTACTTTGAATCTTCAGTAATCATTTTGGTAAAAAATATATATGACCCATGAAATGTGGAAAATATTTTAGACTAATAATAGTTAATGATATAAATAATAATAATAATAATAATAATAATAATAATAATAATAATAATAATAATAATAATAATAATAA
>JBBMKC010142319.1:0-15849 GCA_037834085.1 Bipalium vagum
GATCAATTTGAATGAATTTTCTTCCTTTGTATGATCGAATCGTCTATGAACTGATTTCCTTTCTTTTCTCTTCTCCCTTTGCTTGAAATTGTTGCGACTTATATATTCAAATTTTTTAGTAATTTTATATGACCTGTCAACTCTGATAAATCCTTGCTCGGGATAAATTGATATTTGATACACAATTAATTTCGTTTGACAAGTTTGGAAATTTGATATCAGAATTTCTTGTAACTTTATTTTTCAATTATCGTTTTGACCAAAGTTTCTGTCGTTTTTTGTTGTGTTGTACTGTATAAATATTACAAAAACAAAATATTACAACAATTACATTTTATTACAGGTTTATCATGCAAAAGATTAAATCACATCAGGAATGGTTTTTTAAGTTATCAAAGAACATGCACAGATATAAGATATTTGAATCATTTACAAGTCACACAAGGGTTCATTTTTTATCTACAAATTGTTGGCCTGGGAGTCCCCACAGATGTCCAATTATTGAAGAAGCATATTGGAATTGACGCTACATTTTTAACAAAAGGGTTCAAATTTACGATTTGGTTTATTAATTTATATGCAAGTAACACATGATATTTTTGGGGCTTGAAATGTTTAATTTCTGAAGCAATTAGTAAAAATTATCTAAGAAAATATGCATCTTATAGAGAGGATAATTGCGATTAAGTTTTTTTTCAAAATCTAAATCTTATGACTCCGCTGTTCGGTACTCAGATACCGCCAGCTACTGTATCTTAAGTTCAAAATAATTAAATTCTTAAAACAATATTTAATTTGATGATTATAGATGCACACTTATTTTGACTACATAGATTCATTCATATCTAAACTATGATGAAATATAATTTCCATGTATCCGAATACGATATATACAGGTGTATTCTTCATTATCATGATTTGACAGGAAATTCACCTTAATGTATTGGGTTTTTTGAGAAATCTGAAAAAAAGTCACATGTATTCCAGATATTTTATTATACTTTTAATTTATTAAAGATTTTAAAAATAATAAATGATGACTTAATCATTTTTATTATTAAGATGCAATGATAGGTTGTTTCATTTATTTTTATCTAAATTTAGCTTAGTATTTGGAAGTGAATATTACAGGTTTATGCAGAAATATATAGAAAAATATTCAATATATATATAATTCTATTCAAAATATATAGAAAATTATTCAAAAATATATAGAAAAAATTTGATTTTTTCTATCTAGATTTGATCACATTTTAGTCAGCCAAAAATACCAGCTGCATGGTTGCTATTAAAATGTCAGGTTTCACTGTTTTGTCATCTGTTTTTTATTAAATCAAATTTACAGGAATTTTATGCTTCGAAATCAAAGACAGATCTTTCAATGGACTTTATTAGTGACAAGCTATGCAATCATTTCGATCGAAATTCTGTGGATGTATTGGTGATGGACAATTGCAGATTTTATTACCGCAAAGATGTTATTATGTTGCTGACAGAACGAGGTATTACTTACAGATTTCTGTCACCATATTCGCCTCAGGTACAATTCGCAAATACTGTATCATCCTTTATGAGAACCATTATAGATCGGGACGATTGATTACTCAATTCTCATGCATAACGATATAGATTTAAGTGATTATTTTCGCAACATAAGGCAGTTTATAGAAAGACCTTGGCGAGACAATAATTTATTATAATAATCCATTATATATTTCTGAATATTTTTCTATATATTTCTGCATAACCATTTATGTAAAACATTAATTTATTTAATTTTGTTTTAATAGTTGTCAATGAATCTAATTCAAAGTATTTGATTATTTTTAAAGAAATTTCATTTGTTCGATGATATAGAGTATATTCGTCATAATTTTTCTTTTATACTTTCAAAAAGAGTGAAACGCTTCTCAAATATATAAGAAAATATGCATCTTATAGAGAGAATAATTACTATTAATTTATTTTCAAAATCTGAATCTGATGATTTCGCTGTTCGGTACTCAGATACCGTCGGCTATTGTATCTTAAGTTCAAAAGTTAAATAAAAAAAAAGATGTTAAATAAAATTCAGGCATCTGTGGTTACTTATTTGGTAAAACTAAAATATCCTTTGATTTTATACTTTTATACGTACCTTACAAATTGATATGAAAACATTAATAATGTCATTTCTTTTTGATATTTACTATTAAAACAGAAATAGTAAAATCTATGTTAAAATTAGATATTAACGGGTAACTATAATTCAATTTTTTTATAAAAATATTAAACATGACATCGTGAATAAAATAAAAAACTTTATCAAATTAGCAAACAAAAGGTTCTTCTTTCTGTTTTGTGGAATTGAAAAAGTATTTTGAGCTTCTGTCTTACAAAGTAATCATCAAATTTATTAATTATGATTATCGCCTAAATGAACTGAAAATTTCATCGTTTCTGTGAACCTCGCAACACATTGAGTGGATTGCAATTAACTTTAATTTAGCTCTAACTCGAGCTCTCAAACTAGAGTCCGTGGAACCAAAGGGTTTGCCAAAAACTTATCTGGTTACAGTGAAAGGGTCAAGATTTGTATAAAAAAATCTAGAATCTCATTTCACATTAAATTGATCGAAGGATTTTTGTATTAATGAGTTATTAATATTAATCTTTTGTTCTTGTATTAAGATTTTCTTGAGATTCTGGTCTTGCTTACCAAAGGCTTGGTTTTTAAAGTGTTTAATTTCAGTCCGTAACACAAGAGTTAGAAACACAGTCTCTCACCGAATAAATATCAATTGATTGACAATTACCCATCCTCAAACATTGCAAGATGTGTTTATAGTAAGCATCCAAATTTTAAAATATAATATCCCAAAATATATTCAACTGCAAATTTTTGACAAGGTACTATTTATTAAAATTGAATATTTCAGAATAACTAAGACTCCTATGCAAGCGATTATTAAAGTCATTTAAAACTGTTAGAGATTCCTGATGATATTGAAGCTGCCTTCCTTTGAATAATATCTCTAGCTTTAGATATCTCATTGTTTTCTTCTATATACCTCTCACTTCAGATTCCCTAAATGATGAAATCAGGTGGTTTTTTGTACGGTGATTGCTTGAAGCCAAACCGGAGCATGTCTAAATAACTTTCTACATTCACACTTCGCTGTTCGATTCTTACATTACAAAATAAAACACGAAATGTCTATTTAGACTCACCAAAAATAAAAATATTTTTTATTTATTTCGGCATGCTTCACTTCAAGCTGCGTCTTGTCGCGATCTCCAAACTTCCAAAAGCTAAATATATTTTTGAGCTATCCTTATTTGTAATATTTAAATGTGTAATTTCGGTATTTGACACAAACTTTTAAGTTTATGAGATGATGGTATTGGTATTGAGAACTAAAAAATTGTTTAAATTTAGAACTTTTAAATTTAGAATTTTGTTGAGATAATCGCGAAGAAAATAAAATCGATGAGAATACAATTGACAGTGTTGAAATATGTAGTCATAAATAACTTTTTGAACGTACCGATGTTTTTGATCACTCTGCACATTCTCTAGAACCTTCTAGATTACTTTCTTTTGCATGTCAAACAGTTTAAATATCAAAGAATTTCAGTCTTTTAAAAAATCGGAAATTACGTGGTAACATATTTTATCTTACGCACAATTCTTCACTGATGACCTTAAAAGATTTCCCAATTATCAAACATAATCGTGACAATATTATTTTAAAAATCTATTTTTGTCATTTTAAACATTTAGTTTAACTTTCTTTAAAAACCGAACGAACTTTCTATTCAATCATATGTAAGGTAACAAAAAATATGGTTTCTATAATACCTGATTTCTTAACTTAAATATATTTAGTTGAATAATTCAGTCTGATCATTTCCTCTTAATTAGTGGTTTCCATGTTATTAAAATTATGGATTTTAAGTATTTTAAATTTTATTTTATTTTGAACCCGTGTTGAAATTTAACACTTTAGATTAGTAGATGGGTTTCCTCAATTCAGATCGTTGTACTATTGTTATTTTTATATTATATTATCCTTTGCTTACTTTAGTCAAATAAAACGTTTGAGTAGGATTTCCATCTGCTTGATATTCGAATTCCCCTAATTTTAATCCAATGGCATCATTTTCGTCTACCAATGCCTAAAAAACATTAGTACATTTTAATAGACGGGATTTAATTAATTTACGTAGACAGTAAATTTTTTTGGCGCTGAAGTAATTGAACCATTTGGTGTTAGAAGTCTTGATGCATGATCTATAGTAACTGAAGTTATGTATATTTCTCTTGCTAAATGTATAACAACATGTCCTTTATTTCCTTTGAAGGGCCAGCAGTTACCAGGCAGATTGCCTGGTTGAATAATTTTCCTGTGCCAACTAAAGTTAAAATTCACAATAAACATAAAAAATTACACCTAATAGACTTTACTGTTTTACCAAAAATAAGTCCAAAGAAAGTTAAAAAAGGAGCTCTTCCAGAATATGTTGCACTAGATCTCCATAAAATGATTGATCCTCCCAAGGATTCCAAAGCATAATCAGTTTCACCAGTACCATCAGCCACCAATAAATTTAATTTCTCTTTTATAAACTCATCAATTGTACTTTTGATTAGTCTTCCTTTCCAAATTTCTTTGTCTAACTTACATAAAAGACTTTTATTGTCGAAAATCTCATTCTTCATGCAAACGGAATCACTATTTCCAGGGTTGAAATATGATGATGAAAGGAAACCACATTCTAGTAATGTTGTCTTACATTATAAAGTAAAAAAAAGCAAAGTAAAAAACTTTTAATATTTTTTAAGATGGGAATGTGATCTTTAGTATGTCTTTGAAATGCATTTTCCAACATTATATGAGATAAATGAACAATTCTCTCTTCAAATGTGTTTGATAAATCTTTCCTTAATTTAATATACAAGTCATTGACATTTTTATTGATGGTTGTGTTAACAAAACATGCCAAGTTTTGTCTATTGTTCTCTATTTCAATTCTTAGCTTTTCCAGATGAGATAAAGTTAATTCTTTTGTTTCTTTATTCATTTGTTCGTGATGTGTCATGAGCTCCTGGAATTTAACAGAGATTTCTAAAATAAATTTCATCATGCTTCAGGAAGTAGACTTGTTTTTAATATAATTGATAAAAGATAAATAATTTTGAAAAAACTCATTCGAATATGAGATATAAAAATACTATACTATAATGTAAAATACTGGATTTAAGGTTTTTAATTCATGAATATGTTTATATTTTTTCGATATTTCATCGATTTATCACAGAAAAGTGACCATTTTCGAAGAAATAGTAGGCTTTTCATTGACAATATCTTGAACTATTCGTATGAGATCATCTTTACACTCGATTTTCTGACCTCACTGGTGCTTCCTTAAGTTATAAAACAAGGAAAAATCACTGGGAGCCAAATCAGGACTATAAAGTAAATGTGAAATCACCATAAGGCCTTTTTCCTGTTTGACATCCGCAGTTCCTTTGGCTGTATGAACTGGAGCATTATTCATGAAGAGAAATGGACCTTGATTTTTTTGGCTTCCGTCTCAGATTTCTCAGGTCATTTAAGCAGTGCATAGTAGTAGTGAACGTCGATGTTTCCTTGGACAGAGTCAATTTGGATCACACCCATTTTTGAAATACCCATTCACGATACTCACGTCTACTATATGGAATGTAAAAAACAATGGAGTCTCGTCCTCTGTTACAATATTCTTCAAAAAAACTCTGTCAAAGAGAGTAAATAGGTCCAAAAATTTTTTTGACATGCTTGCATTCCCTTTTGTCGAATATATCCGCTATCAAAAATCTTATGACAAATCTGCTAAATAATTCTGGCTCCAATACACTCTAGAAAGTTCTGTACAGTCTTTTTGCTTAAATTAAATTTAGTTGAAAGCTCTCTTGATAATTTTCCTCTCTTCTTTAACGATTATCTTCAATATTTCTAATTTTTATTCCCCAATTTCAGTAGGTCATCCAATTCTTTCTTCGTCAAACACATTGTTCCTGCCATAGGAAAACTCTTAGTATACAGTCACCTTGCATGGTGCTTCATTTCCATGTGCTTTCTCCAGGTGAGAAATAATTTTCTGTCTTCTTCAACAGCAAAAACCGTATAACGCTTCGGAATTCCTCTTGATGATACATTTTTTTCAAAAAAGTCGTACCAAATATCAACGAAAGCTTACCAATTAAAACAAATATAATAGTACTTACCTATATTTAAGTTTATTTATTTTAAAAAATTCATGAAACTGTTAATTATGTATTTTTATGAGTCTCAGGACTTTTTATTCAAACCACTTATATGAGCATGTGTGTGTTGGCTTTGTATAAATAAGAGGAGCGGTTAAGGAAATCCATATTTATTTTTATATTTCAATAGAAAAATTATTATTCTTTAAAATTTCAGTAAAAGTAGATTTTAAAAGTAGTAGTAAAAGAAAATTTGGTATCATCTATTTTTTAACACCACGTTTTATCAACTTTTTAATTTGACTGAGAAGGGATTGACCGTTGAGTTATATACTTTTGTAAATTTTCTTATTTTATGAAATATGAATTCAAAGATGATCAATCATGTGTATTGGTGCTCCTACCGAAGAAATTTAATTTAATTAGATTTTTAAGAAAAATGTGATTCTTGTGGATACCTAGGTAAAGAATTATCATTAAATTATCAAATTATTAAATTTGATTTTGAAATTCATTAGTTTGAGAACTATAAATGGTATATATCTAAAAAATTTCATAAAACATATTTGAATTATTATATTAAATTTTTTCATCTTATTATTATATTTTAAGACTTCATAATTTAAACTCATATACCTTTATGGAGAATATTAGACAGCTCTTTATATTGCATTGGAAGCTGATACAATGTTAATAACTTTTTATAGACATTCTCTTGGCTGGTTTTAATTGAATCTAATTCACTGTCAATTTTTTGTAGAAGTTTCTTTTGAAGATCAAGCATTTTTTCTTCGTTTGATTTTATATGATTTTCTAAATTTTTAATCTAATTATTAAAATATTATACTACATTCCATTGAAGCCTGATTATATTAACCCTTGCTTCTAGAACGAGCTGCTCTATTTCGATTGACTTTTGCATTCTGTTTAGAATGGCTTTCACAGACAGGATGGAACTTTCGGTGATCATCCGAATATCATTAATCATATTGTCAGTATCACCTCTCAGATTTATCAATGATCTCAATTTATTCTTTAAAAGATCGAATTCTGATTTCATTTTTCTCGCAGAACTAAAAATATTCCTTATAAATAGAAAATTTAATATAACTAAACAAGAAAGTGAAGACTTAAAATAACCTTAAATTTAACATACATAATAAACCTATGAAATAAAAATCCCTAGTTATAGATCAATAATTATTCAGTCCTTAATTAAGAGGAAACAGTCAAAATATGATTTGATTGAACATTACTTGCCTTGGTCGAATTTTGGTATTCTCTCAGGTTATTTCCAAGGCCAATTTGTAATTTTATAATTTTTTTAGTAATTTATTTAGATATTTACATTTACATACTATGCTGATTTAGAAAACAATTATATGTATATTAGTATATTTCAATATACACTATGGTCCATAAAAAGTAAACACCTTAAGATTTTCAAAATTTTGTTATTTAAACTGCTATAAAATTAAAAATTCTAAAGATAATCAGAAACAGTTTTTTGAATGTTGTAGAACATTAGTAACTAAAGCCAAAAATAAAAAATACCAAATAGCATAACTTTAGACATGAAGGGTTTAGAAATTTCGAAAATATATTAAGAATATTAGTAAAAAGAAAAATTTTTTAAAAAGAACATCTGAAAACTTTGTTTAAGAAATGTTGAATGGAAACAGGTTTTGCAAACAGATTATTGACAGGTAGACCCAAAATTATAGAAACATACTCTGTTATTTTCAATAACTTTGGCTTTAACAGAAATATTTCGTTTGCTTTCTCCTTAATGTTTTCATCCAGACCGACAAAACTTGACCTTAATCGATAAATTAGTTCCTGATAATTACTAACATCCTTCTTTAATTCAACTAGACTTTGAGATACATTATCAAGATAATTTCCTAGATTTTATAAAGAAGTTTATTAATTCTTTTCATAATACATACGTGTAGCACATAAGCTACTAACAGGGACTTTCTCCAAAGTTTTTGACTTTTGCCACAAGGACAATAATATTCTTAATGGCCAGGTGAGGACACACGAAACCCAACGAAATATACTCTCCAAAAACCCTTTGCAACATTTTCCTGCTTTGACACATCGTTCTCCGGGAATTAAGAATATTTTCGAGCAGACCATCATAATTTTATTAAGTATGTCTTGAATATCCAATGCTAATAATAAATGTCATTTTCACAAGAATGAATTCATCAATTTAATAATATTTACACCTCAATCTGTGACATTTTACACAATTTTAACTTAACTATTAAAATACCTTTATTTAAAAACTTTAACAAAAAATTAAATCTACATGTCTAAAAAGATTTTTATTAACTTTCTTTGAAGTCAAATATCCAGTAACGTTAAACAAACCACACAAAATATTAGTTTGGTATGAAAAACTTGGTATTCATTGCAGTTCAACGATAGTTTAAAATTTCGATAAAACGAATTTTGTGAAAAAATGAAAATTACTAACGACTATTATCCATGAGGAATGATCAAATAAAATTTTCTATCAAAGCTGATCCAAAAATCGTCACTAGAACAAAGAAATCCAGAAAAAATACTCATAAATAGTTTTCGACATCTAAAACACAGTTTTCATTTCTAAATAAACTATAAAATATTTAAATTTTACTTAAAATTATTATTTAACTAATGCTCTTAATAAGTGAATATTACTAAGAATAACAATTAGATTTTAAAGTGTATTGTTTAGTTAAAAAAATGCTTTAGTTAAACAATGCAAAAAGATGCACTATTTTAGCACCAACCTAATAATAATAATAAAATAAATAAAAATTTTATTATCTATGATGGTTTTATCTTGAAAATGTCGAATTCCCAAGGTTAGATCAGGATCCGCAACTAAGGATTAAGTGCCTAAAAAGGGAATGGACATTCTCAATTATGCATACTGGTCTATGACTGAGTAAACATCTGATCAGTATAAAAGGCACTGGAGTCCTCAATGGACTGTCACAATGTTAGCAATGCTATATTTTCATCAGAAGAAAAAAAATTTATATCAGATAAAAAGGAAAACTTACAGTGTATTCATTCATATTCACCGGAGTCAACGATAGGTCATGTGATGCTAAGTTTATGAGCCTATCGATTATGTAATGATTGGTGATATGATTACATGTTTAGAAATAGGAGGATTAAATATTCATGACAAATCAGTATAATTAATTTTATACAAAAAGAAGCACAAAATCATTTATCTGTTTTTGATAAAAATCGAAGATTAAATGATATGAAAGAAATTAGTAGATACATATCTTCAGATTTATTTGCAAGCCATTTAATGCTTACAAAATAACTCTTATGATCTAAAGTTTCTGAAATCTTCTGTATTTATTTTTAATTTTTTTTGCAAAATATATATATCAACCTGATATTCAATTAGGTATAAAAATACTAAGTTTCTAATTAAAAATAACATCATAACCATATACAATTAATTTTTTAAAAATAAACCCCACTGACTTTGGTGATAAGGTTACCATTTAATGAGCACTTTAAATCTATGTTTTTAAATTAAATTAATCGTACTTATTTTAATTTTGTAATTATGTATTTGTTCCATATGAAGTCTAGAACAGACAGATTTTTTACATAACCAGTTTAAAAATGTTATCATTTACATAAACAAAATGTGCAAGGTCATAATCAAAAAATAATGTACTTTTATAACTTCTTGAATTGAGATATAAGTAGCCAGAAAAGATGATAAACAGACATAGTCCAACAATAGTATACTTGTGAATTTTGGAAGAAGGCTGTTCAAACACCTCTGGAATCCTTAAGTTTCTTTTTAATCTTTGAAATAAAACAGATATTTGTGAAATTAAAAATAATCTACTGAAATGAAAAAATAAGTATTTCTAACGATTAATTTTAACTTTTAGACTTGTTTGAAAACCCAAAATTCAATAATTTTCAATTTCTCAAACGTGTTTTTTTTTAATTATCTTGATCTCACAAGCTTAGGTAATCAGCAAAATTTTAGTACTTTGTTTTAAAAAAATGTATTCTTAAAGCATTAATACAAGTATGACTTCACCATTTTTCGGTTAAAAAATTCAGTGACATTGAAAAATCTATGTGGAAAATTGTATTACAACTGTTGGGTTTACCCAAGACACCCCCCGGGGAAAAATAAGTAATAAAAACCATAAATAGAGTATAAATATTAATAATAATTAAAATTAATTAACACTCCCAGAAATTTTATTTTGGAAATACTCAGAAAATAAAATAACCCTCCAAAAATAATTTTTATTTTTTAAGAGGCCTAAAAGAGGTATTTTATAAATAATAAGGATCATCATAAAATAATTTTTAGGGAATTTTAGAATTTTAAGTACAATTCTGAGAATATCTCAAGAATATTACCCAGATGAAGATCAATCCCAAACATTATATTCGCAAAGGGATTTCAGTAGATTTTCACCCCTGAGAAAACGTGCTTACAATTATTGTCAACTGCAGAGTTTTATAAAAGGAAGCAGAGTTCGATAACAGACAAATTCGGAAGCAGAGTTCTACAACAGTCAAATATTACAGTTCAATTCACAGGTATTTCCAACGTTATTCAAATGATGGGACTATGCTTAAAATTCCCCACCAACGGGTTATCGGTGAGCAACCGTTAGGGCTCAGATGATAACTCGGGAGTTTAAGCGAAAAATAAACTGTAAGATTTTTCCTTTTCTTTTTGTTTTATCTTATTATTAACCATTAATATTGATTACTATAGTTTATATTTTGTTTTAATTAGACTTTGAATTTAACATTATATTTTAATTACTGTTTGATATTAAAAGAACTTATTATTTTATAAATTTGATTGTGTTCGATTATATTATATTTTGAAGAGTGGCTTGATTGTGATACATTTCAGACATTAATTGTGATCCCAGACTTTTGATTATCCTTCTGTATTTTTGTGTAGTGTTGTGATTGTGTGATATAAATACAAGTGTTGCTTTACTGATTGTTTTTATTGCACCACCTAAGATTTGGAGTCAGGTCTAAATTTGATACCCTAAATATTGAACACAACAAATTTTCATTAATTGTAACATTTTCGACTCAATCAAATCATCTAAGTAATTTTTACATCTTCATAATTCTTGAACTCTTCTAAGACATTGTGGTCTCGAAACAAAGATTAATCTCAATGATCAAATATAAAATTTTGTACAAGCTTGAAAAATTGTTTTTATATAATTATTTTGGAAGTTGTGGGAGAAATTCTGGGGCATTTGCACAACAGATGGAAAGATTCTGTCTTTTGAAGATCATTTTCAATTGTTTATTGATAAATTATTCATCAACAGATATAAATCTATTTAAATAGTTTATTTTAATTTTTTAAAAAAATTATTAACAATTTGAAATAGAACCTAAAAATATGCACTTTATGCTTTATTAATTTATTTTTGCAGAATATTAGAAAATTTGTACAAAGTTTATGGTGAATTTCAATGAAAGAAAGTTTGATATTGATAAAAAAATAAAATTAATTCCAAAATTTTAATTTTCTCTCTTCAAAACTCTGAGGTATGCGATTTAACAAGATGATTCTTTGTTCAATTTTTCGACAATATATTCAAATCATTTTATGAACAATGAATTGTAAAACTGATGAAAGGATGGAAAAGATTTTCGACAGTATTGTAAACAAATTAATGTAATATTTGTTCTTTCCTTTATAAAACGAACTCATAAAATTTGAATTTTTGGCTTGTAAGTAAAATCTGAATTGAGAAATTCATCAATGATTTCTTTTTCTTTTAAGTAAAAAAAATCAAAATTTGTCAAATCCTCATTTTTTTAAAAATTGATTGTTTTAAAATCTCTAAAATTTTAAAATTTTATTAATCTATTTTTATAAAATTTAAGAATATCAATTTCAAACTTAAATGAAGTTGTTAGATCATTCTATTTTTTTGTATATACCCATATATTTTTCACTGTTTATTAAAAACTTTAAATCATTAATATATTGAAATAAATCAATAACTTCTAATTTATTTTCCACATTAATTTAAGAATATAATTAATAAAGAAAATATAAAATTTTTCAAATAGATTTTAATAATTTTGAAAACATGAAAGAATATGTGATATTAGATGAAATTAGATGTCTTAGTATTAAATTAAAAAATTAATTCTTTTCGATTCTATTTTGCGATGTAATTTACATCAATCAGTAAAGCGAAAACGTGTGTTTATATCAAAATGTACAAATGATTCTCGCAAGATAACGATAACACTATCAAATTGTCAAATTGGTACGAGGATAATAATCACCAAATTGTCTAATTGAACAATCACACAATCCTTCAACAATCAAATGGTATCCAAACACAACAATCGGGTTAAATAATCAAATAATAATAACCAAAAATAAATATCAGCTAAGCAATAATTAAGTTAATAAATAAATGAAAATGAAAAATAAGTATGAAAAATACCTTATATGATAACCGCTGTCGAGACTCCAGAACTATCAGTTGAGCTCTTGTGGTTGCTCAAAGTTAGGCCTTTAATGGGGAACCCTAACACAGTTCTTACGAAAAATTAATAGTATACCTTGTTTTCGTTCTCAGTAAAAATAAGGTCTTAATTGCTATATCAAATAACGTTTTCTTCTTCTATACAAATAAAGTGTTTGGCTTTGGTATCAAAAAATGTTTTTTTCTGCTGCTCTAACACTGAAAATCCTTCTCTTTATTTTCTTTGCTTTGGTTCTTGAATTTGAGTAATTTGTGCTTAAATTATTTTGATAATTCTTAAGATTTTTTTACAACCCTTTAATTTTTCTTAACTTATTATTAGCAGCCCTTATCCGAAAAAAAACTATCTTTAAAACTTGGATAATTTTTAAAGTGGATTTTGATCTTGTTATTTTTGCAAATTATTTCTATCAATATTATTTTATTATCTTAAATATTATTTTTTATTATTCGGACCCCATAATTAACCCTATTCGGGTAATATCTTGGATAAACTCAACAGATTCTGTCATATATTTGGAATATATATTCTGTCATATATATCTGTGGAATAACTTGAAACAATTACTAATTTGATAATCATGTTTTCGATTTAATAAGTTTTAGACTTCTGAATTTATTTATTTTGTTGCGAACTCAACGATTTTGAGTAAGATAATAAATTATTTTTGTATCTTTAATTAAATTATGGTACGAATACGATCATTAAATAAAAATAATTAATGTCTGTCACAAAATTTGACTTTTCTATCCAAAAATAAAATATTTCACTTTAATAACTTTAAGACGAAATAACATTAAAATAATGAAATTAAATGAATAAATTAAAATTGTCTAAAATTACTCAAAATTTTGAAATATTTAACTGCAAAAAATTAAAATTACTTTAATGTACAAATAAAAATATAATTCGTATTTAAGTAGATTATAATTATACTTTATCGTTTTATCCTTAATTTAATATTAATTTAATAGAATTTTAAAAATTAATTTTACAATTCTAACCTTGTCATAAATTAAAAATCCAATAATGTCTTTATACATATAATTAATATTTTGAATTAATTTTAATGATTTATTATATTAATATAATATTTAAAATCAATTTAATATTTAAATGAAATTTTAATTTTCATAAGTTAATTAAAATGAGGCAAATAAGATAGAATTTGTAATTAACCAATCATTTCTTTTTTTTTCATTTACACAGAAAACTTAAAACTCAGATATATATTTCTTTTCTTTGAAATTAATTTTCAATATATGGAGCCTTCAATAACTTTTTTATCGTTATAGTTCTAATTACACTAGCGATATTTATCTGAATTCATATTTATCTTAATGTTTTTTTCATATATTTTCTTATTACAGTGCGCGTAAAGTCTGTTCACCTCCTATCAAAAATACTAATTTTGATATATATTTCAATTTAATTATAAATAGTTGTTTATATATTAACTTTTTGTAAAGATATTAAAATAATGTAATCAAATATAACATATTTTTAAATTATATTTGTCAAATTTATTGTTTTAGATAAATAAAATTGTTAAGTTCCTAAAAGGGTGGATGATTTTACAAAAACTGAACTATGCTTTTAGGTTACTTAACACAGTCTATATTACCAGAAGGATTTACGGATGAACGTTGGAACACTACTACTAATCACTGTCACAATTAAAAACAAATCGATCTCAATAAAACTATAAATGAACTAAAAAAACACAAATTTTAATATCAAAATCTTTATTGAAAATGTAATTCAAAGATTTGTTTACAATGATTACTTAGGTTTGTTGCTGATCTACAGAATCTTTAAACACATGCTTAGCCTAGTGTGTTAAAGCCCTCAGGAAGTTTACCACCTAGCGGCTGAGTAAACTTTAAAAACAAAAGGAAGTAATGGAAAGAACAGAAAAAATTACTTGATCTACGGTGAAGCACCGAGTATTTCCTTGGAAGAAAATGCTTCATTAAAAGCTACGTCAATCAGCAAAGATTGCGCAACTGTGATTATAATTTTAAATTATTATAATAGAAATTATAAATAGAATGTTTGAGTCAACCCTTCTGTACACACAGAGTGAAGACTTAGAAATTAATATTTAATAATAGTGATAAAAACATAATGATAATATTGATGTAATTTTACCAAATATATGTATTTACTTAGATCTGTTGATGCCGAGTATGAACTGTCTTACCGTGAAATGTTGTTGTTTCTTCTTAATTCTAACGTTCCTTTGATACTGTTTTTAGATTGTGTTGTGTTATTTTTGCTGTGTTATTCGTCAACTGTCTTGATTTTTGAATTCTTAATTGAGATCTGATTGATTCTGTCGTAGTTTGGAATAATTAATTATGTTGTTAGATTAATGCTTTGCGTTGGTATTTGCTTGGTAACCTTTTCTCAATCGGAATTTGTTTTTCTGACCTTTGATTATTTCTCGAATCTCTTGTCAATGTATTTTTCTCTTCGTTTTATGCTCTTTTAAGCTTCTTTTATATTACTTATTTTTCATATTTTATTATTTTTAGTAAGTTTTATGTTTCTATTAATATTATTTTATACAGTTTATTTTTCTTAAAATAAACTTTACTATTCTTTTTGTATAATTTTCTATTTTTAGTAAGTTTGTACTTTCTAATTTTAATTTACTATCAAATTTTATATTTTCACAGAAATTTTAATAATAATAATTATTATTAATTAATTAAAAAAGAGTCTTCTGATAATCAGCCACAAAACATTACAAAGTAAAAACAAAATTAAAAATGTTTATTAAAATCATAACATTTGTTAATCAAATAAAAATCAGCAAAATGGGATATTGTAAATTTTTTTGTAAAAAATGTCTATTTTGGGATGTTCCGCAAAATGTCTAGAAATTTAACAGAATTACAAAGATGTTGCATTGTTGCATTACTGAATAATGGAAATTCTTGGACTGAAATATGTTGACAAATCTTGGAAAAGTACAACAAGACGGTGACAAAACTCGGTATGCAATATATTTGGAAGAAATATCTCGAAACAGGTTCGGTGAGTGATAGGATGAGAAAAGGCAGACAAACTATTGT
>JBBMKC010142428.1:0-15849 GCA_037834085.1 Bipalium vagum
TTATTATTATTAGCAAGATTGATCTTGTGCCATTTTAATTTATGGTTGTAAACTTATATATTATACATCGAAATATAAAATAATATAATTAATTATAAATATTTTAATTATTCATATAAATATATTTTTTTATTTTTGATTTGAATTTTATTTATTTTCAGTAGACATTTTTGATTTATTTATAAATTTAATATTTTTCTTTCATCGATTTTATAAAATATTAAAATATTTTGTTTTAATTGAACAAACTAATTTTTAGGCATTACAAATATATTTTTACAATTTAAAAGAAAAGTAGCAAAAAATATCATAAAAACATTTCCAACAAATATTGAAAAATAAATATTTTTTAATTATCAAACAAAATTTCGAAGCAAAACCACAAATTCGCAACAGTTAAAATTTATCCCTAAAATCGCTGGATAAAAGCTGAGACGATAATATCAATATTCTCCGATTTGCAGAGAGACTTAAATTTATTTTAAGAGAAATTAAAGAAAATTTTATTAATTTAACTCAATAAAATCATTCAAATCATTTTAAAAGGATTTTGACAAAAATAATTAATTAATGAATTATTGCGGATTTTCTGTCCCAATTTTTCTGAAGAACATCGACCGAGAGAAAAGTAAATATTATATATTTCATTTATAACATAAATATAATATAAATAAATAAATAAATAAATAAGTAAATCATTAAATAAATCAATAAATAAATATATCAAGCAATAAATAAATAAATATATTATTTAATTTATATTTATTTATTTATGGTACAAAAGAGTTGTTCATATAAGGCTGGATTATTATTGTTTAATTATAGAAAAATATATCAAATAAAATATGAGAGAAAAAAATCTTTAATTCTTTCGAAAAAGAAGATGGAAAAATTAACATAAAATTAAAGAACATTCTTTTAAGAAAATATTCAACGTATTTTGTTTAAATAGGACTGAAAAACCTCTGATCATTGAAGATTAAATAAAAAAAATTTACAATGCGAAGCTAAAAGAAAATCAATTTAATTAATCGGCATAGAAAAGAAAAAATATTCAAAATATATTCAAATTAATTTTTTTCTTAAAGAAAAAAGAAAAAGAAAACGAACAAGTTGTTTGATTGTGATTAATAACAGAAATCAGTGGAGCGTGTGATTTTAAAATTTTCATTGCTACTGAAAACAATTTCACTGAGAATGAAACCAATGATGCACAGCTTCGACCTAATAACTTGATAAACAGGATTTCGTACCAATAGGGACCGGCTATCAACCAGAATATGTATGTAAAATAATTCACCAACAAAAAGAAGAATACCAGAACGGTTTTTTGTAAAAAGAGAAATTCCCAACGACACAAGAATTTAATCACTGGTTTTCAGAGACCAGGAAAGAATCGGAAATTTTTAGCCTTTTCTCTCTATGTAAAATATTATTTTATAATTGATTTAGTCTGAAAAATTACTTGAAACTTTACCGAACCATATTTATTATTTTTATTAATAATTATTTTTTCCTAATAATAATTATTATTTACATAATTTTTTTTATCTTTTTACTCATTCAACTTTGTAAATATCTTCCTCATTGTACTGGTTGTAGATATTTTTTCCTTTTCAAGGATTCTAAATGCCGACTGACTGAGGTGACTCATTCCATCTTTGCGCTCTTTTTTCAATGGAGAGCATTATTAAAATTGTATGTACTGCAATTAATTTCCATAACATTGACCTTTTTAAACAATCACAGGGTGTTTCAAAATAAATCAGACTCGTTTTTTCTTTATAATTTATTATATTATGTAATAACCGAAATAAAAAAGTAACAAATAACATTTAAATGTGTTTGTGGGTACAACAAATGGAAGTGGTTTCAAAGGGATTACTTTGAGTATCGATACATAGGTGAAATTTTCGGTTGTGGGCCACACCTCTTAATGAAATTTGACTTCACTCCTGGAACAGGGATTGGTTAAGTGACATCAAACTATTGTGTGGTCTACTACAGGCCCTGGCCTCCAATACTGACTATATATTGTAATCCACTGGGTTTATATCCTGAGAGTATGGAGTATATGATAAAATCAGGAAAATATGATTTGCATCATTCTAGAGTAGATTTCGCCCTGTTGGCTGCCGCTGAATCTTGTTGAAAAATCCAATCATCATCGCCGAAATATTGTTGGGCTCAAGGAAGTAAACACTTAGAATAACTTTCGGTAATTCCATTTCATAGAAAAATGTAATTTGAATAAATTTAATTATGATATAAAACTTTTGCTGAGGTCCAAAATCTGATACTTTATACACAACCTGTATATAATATAATCATTTTTATTTATTTTTATATATAACATATTGATCTATAAATATGTTAATTGTAACGCTTCAAGACATCTTATGTATTGTACACATGAAGGAATTGTTTATTAACTAATAACAGTGGCTCCAAAACAATTAAAGTAGAAAAGTCTATTGTAAGATAGAAAGCGAGATGAAACGAGATATAAACAAATTATTACATGACTACAAATATTAGTTTCCTTGTCTATAAAGTATTTTAATATAATTCAAACCATAAAATCAAACCAACAACAAAAATCACTGTTTCAAATGGACTTCAAAAAAATTGTTTTAATTTCTGAAATTGAAAGTTGACAACGGAGACATTATTTTTTGTTATTTATTTAAGAGATATTGAAAATATAAATAATGATTATAATCGGAATGTTCGTTTATTTTAGAAAATTGGTGAAACATTTGTTAAAAATTTCCAACATTTATATATAAAAAATATTGGAATTTGTGATTTATTTATTAAAAAATATTAAATAAATAAATAATTGGTTAAAAATCTAAAAATCATGGAAATATTTTTTCGAACAGAATTAACCAACTGATTTTATTTATTTTATATTTTCTTTGAAAAATTGAACAAAATATTTTCCAACATTAAGAACAAATTAGACTCAATTAATATTTAAAGTTTCATTTTATTATTTTTTAAAATTAGTCAATGTGAGATACTCTAGTAAAACAAAATATTTTTATAAAATGCTTAATCAAGTATCTTGTTAGTATTTAGTATCTTGTTCTGTTTGATATAATTTGGTAGTTCAGCGATATTTATATGATATTTTGGTATATACGTGGATGAATCAAAAAGTAAAGAAACAAAGTGTTTAATTTTTTTCATAGGTAAGCAGTAAAACAATAATACGTTTTAACTTGTTTGCTACAATAAAATACGAAATATTGATCGTAGAAATATTGACTAAAGGTATATTTATGTATAAATTTTAGATAAAAAAACATGGAGCCTGTTTTAAAAAATTACACCAAAGAAGAACAAAGGAGTGTTATTCGTTTTTTGCAGATGTTTCAGCTGATTTTCACCGAAAAATACTTGTTCAATATTGAGTAAATTGTTTTAACCGACAAAATCAAACTAAGTGGGTAAACAAATTTATAAATGGACGAACAAGCCTAAAGCACGAAGATCGGTCCGGAAGACCTGAAACATCGAAAACAGTTGAAAAATCCTCCATATAGCCCAGATTTGTCACCGTGTGACTAATACCTATTTGGACCCATGAAAGATGAATTATAAGGAAAACATTTCCACAATGATAATGCAGTGAAAAAAGCGGTGCAAGATTTCTTTAAAGCAAAAGACAAAAGCTTCCTTGCTAAAGGAATACAGAAGTTAGTTGACAGATGGACGACGTGCATTGAAAAAAGTGGAGATTATTTTGAAAAATAATTGTCTGTATATGTTATAATGTTTGAAAATAAAATAATATAAAGCTTGTATCTTTACTTTACGATTCACGGTCGTATTTGGTAATATTTATGGTGTAAAACTAAATAATAAAACAATTAAAAAATCTTTATTTATTAATTTTCATTTAAATCGAAATGATCTTCGTAAATAATGATCAGTTTTGTAATTTTCAAGTGAGTAGAAGATCAATAAAATTTTAATTGCAAGATAAGTTTAACTAAATTAATTATTATGTAATTATTATTATTATAATAATTATCATTTATATTCTTATTTATAATATTATTTATGATATTATTCATATTATTAAATATCATAATTTATATTATTATTTATTATATTTTTTATATTATTAATAAAATCAAATAATTATTCAAACTAATTATTCAATCAACAATATAAAAAATAAAAATCTAATATAAAAATAATAAAAATTTAAATTTAACAAATTTTTAATAGAATTAATTTATATTAAATATTTTTCCTTTTTTTTCATATTATATTAGATTAAAAAAATAAAATAAAATAATTTTTAAAATTTCATTTATTGAGAATTTTCTAAATCAGATCATTTCAGTGATCTCATTATTGATTTAAAACAAAATAATAATTCAATGGACGCACTTTGTCTTGAGAAATGACCGATGCAGCAATATTGGAAATACCAGACGAAGTGTACGGTACATTAGGAAAAAGTGCAGGAGCTGGAAGACCAAATGGACCAGAAAAAATCTTTGCATTTAGCATTGCCAAGTCCTTCTTTTCTGGACTAGAAATCAATGGCGGAGACGATGGAAATGATGTGGATATCGCTAGAGATGGATATGGCTGTGAAACCGGATAGGAATTGGTGGAAGATCTGAGGAGAGATTGCACTTCACTATTGCATGGAGACGAGACATTGGTCAACAGAGGGTCCGTAGACCTACAAAGCACTGACGAGTCGGTTTCTTGTGGGGAATTATTGATCACCGTATAAGAAGGAGGACTATTGCTTATTGAACGGTTTAATTTGTCTTCTCTAGAACAGAAATATAATAAGCATCACCAGTGAAATCAATCAATGTTCAATAAATACTTGTAAGATGGCATACTGCCGAACTTAATGTTTTTCTCAATGCTATTTCCAATTTCCTCGCTGACCTTTCCCACAACATTGAGATTATTGATCTCGTTATTTGATTGAGCTCCACCTGGTCGCGACCTGTTCCAATCTTGCTCGTTAACACCATTTTCGCTAATTGCACCAGCAGATTCATTTCCGTCTCCGGTGTCTCTACAAAGTTGCCGGTGTCCACTACCGTTGGACGTTCGTCGTCGGTGTCTTCTGCCTCGTCGTTTATTGTTTCCGCTCATATCTGAATCGTATCTGCCATCGGAAATTCGTTTGCTACCCATAGACAGATTCGATTTTCTCCCAACAATTCGAGCTCCACTTTCCGAATGGTATTCATAGCCGACAGAATCGAACTTATCTTGGGCCTTATAATTTCCACTGGTTTTCAGTCCATTGGGACCGTATCCGTCACAACGTTTCGATCTGTAATCGTTTGTCCGTCTGATTAACGGAAATCAGTGAAATAAAACAAAAAAACATAAACTGTGCCCCCACCTATAGCAGACCATGAACAGGACCAGAATAATAAAAACGATCCCAATACAAGATCCCAAAATAATAATTAAATTAACGGTCTCTATTGATTTCGATTTACCTGAATATGTGACAGGTTTGATAAAATAATTGAATTTATATTTTGTTTTACCAGTGCCATCGCCGACATTTGATCCAGCCTCATTATCGGAAAGATAAATAGGCCCGTCATAAATACCGATTTCTTTGAAATAGGCCCAAATGTAATTTTTGACGGGTTCCGAATATCCGAACTCTCCGAACGTGGCAAACGACCCATTGATGGCCACGGAACAGTTTTCTCCCGTCCATCCAGGATGACAGAGACACTTTTCCACATTGGTGCACAACTTAATTCCACACCATTCAATAAGACGTTCATCAAAGGAAAGCTAAAATTCTCACTCCTCTGTTGAAACATACAGACGATTCGGATGAGTTTTCTTTCACGATTTTTGGACATTTGCTAATGATTTTCGAATTTCCCAACGTACAGGTATTGCCGAAGCAGTATTTCCCTTTTCCACATTCTGTGCCGTCTTCGACATAGGAGTAGTCGTGATTGTCAAGATATCTGTGTCACACAAAACGAAAAAACCCCCGTAAAGCCAATGGAACATGTATTTCACAGTGATTTACTTGCAAAGGATTTGTTTTTGCTGATTTTGTAACGAAGTGATGATTGATTGCCGAATTTTGTCTTTGGAATCGGTCTTGATGCCCGATTCACTGAGAGAATCAGATCCTCCTTGACAAAACAGATAACCGCACATTTGATTTCTGTTAAATCCATTCGAAAATTGATGGTAAACCGTTTCACTATTTTTATTATGTCACTCACTCTTCCGTGCATTTTCGATTGTGACCACAACTGTCGTCATATTTTTTATTGAATGTCGAATAACAGGCTTTATCAGCTTCCTTTGATTTTGATCCCCATAATCCTTGACACTTGTTGTCTCTGGTCGGACATCGACCTTGATAGCACAGTGCTGTGCCCTTGTTGCACGGTTGACCGTTTTCCAGAAATAAGTCTTTCGGACAACTTCCCTGTTAACGTAAACGAGGAATATTTGATACAATTTTTATTATATGAAGTGTTCCAAAAACGACTTCAATTGTATATTTTAAATTCAAATTATAAATACAGGTAAAGTTTATTAATACAGGGTCTTCCAAAAGAAGCTTTACTACTTTTAACATATTAAATACTAAGTAGTTTTTGTTTAAATAAATTAATATTTAACATTATTCTAGCTAAACATTTGAAAATTAAATAGGGATCGTTATAATATGCAAAAACGAGCAGAAATTGTCAAAATATTTTATCAAAGCGGTAGTTCAATTTCAGTAACCTTTAAAAAATTAAATGCAAAAATTCAACAGAACCAACAATTTACAGTCTGGTTAATGCTTTTGAAGCAATTGGTTCGGTAGTAGACCTCGATTAACAAGACATTAACACAAAACTTTATAGGTAATCCCTTGCAATAGTTTTTTGACTCCTTTTAAATGATCCAATTCCTGTGTACATTTGCAGTGAGTCATATTGTTTTGTATGAGTTTTCGTAGTTTTTATTCGAGTTCCTGTTTGGTGTTAAATTAAATTCTTCCTTTTCATAACGACCAATCATATTGTATTCCTTGGATAATTGTTGAATTCTTAAAGTTTTTACTTCACAGTATAAAGTTTTTAAGTAATGATCAATTTCCTTTGTATATTAAAATCATTTTTAGTTAGCACGTCAACAGCTACAAAATTTTCATCAATCGATATATTAATATTGATTTATTTGAAAACTAAAATAATTTTAGCGGTTTAAATTGTTTTAACAAATCTGATTATAAATTAAATTGTTTTGGTACACCTTAAAAACTTATATTTAAAAAATGATTAATTTCTAGAATTATAAATAATAATTAAAAGAAAATTAAAATATAATCAATAATTTAGTTAAATATTTTGTTTTAATCAATGATCGAATACTTTCTAAAGAAATTATTGATAAATTTTTATCGTTGCAATTTTACCGAAAAGAGATTTTTGTTTAGTCGGGCCAGAAAATTAATACTCACTTAAAATATCATTCAAATGGTTAATTAAAACAAACGAAAAAGACGAATATTTATCTGAGAGATTCCGTAATCTTATTGAAACGGAAAATAAATTACATCAATTATTTCTAATTAATTGGGTATGGATTGAATTTTATTCTAAACTATTGAACCAAAATTCAATATAAAAATCGGACTGGGATTGGAAGTATAACGACCAATTCATAAAAGATGAAATCATTTCTCTGTACGACGTTCTGTATATGATTAGGTTGGTTGAAAAATTCTATTTCCTAAAGTAGTATAACAAATCCCGAAAGCCGTGAGAATAATGAAACTTTCATCTCGTTAATTAATTCGTAATCCGTAAACTGTGTGATAACTTAATCCCCGCATTATCTTTTCTTGCTTTCCTGTTAGCCGCCTTGTTGAAAATCTTTCAACAAAACTCTTAATGAAACTAATTCTTTCAAAGACTAAAAGTTATCTTATTCCAAATGTCATGATTTACATTCGTCTCACATCTTTTGTGAAATTAAATAGGGGAAATCGTCGCTTCTTAAGATTTAAGATCAGCAGAAGATGATGGCCGACAATTTTCGATCATTTCAACACTTGATCCGTACTTCATATTGAACGCTAATCCCATTATATTTGGTACTCACTGCAGCATTTATTGATTACTACTTTTCAGCGGTGTCCCTTAGTTTTTTAATCAACATTAATAGACATTTCCTTATGATTTTTTTTTATATTTTTCAATTTTTTTATTTGTTTTTTTTAAAGATTTTATGTACTGCATTGACTTCGGAATGCATAAAAAATTGGTTAATAAACTGTAAATTTTTTCTTTTTTCTCACAGGAGAAAACATTTGAAAATTTTCATTTTATTTAAAGTCATAATAAATTTGACCAAAAATTAAATTTTTTAGTAACAAATATTATTTTGATTTAAATTTTTTTTCATAAATTTGCAATTTATAGTAAATTAAAGATATGATTTAAAAATATGATTAAATTATAAAATTTATGGTTGTTTAAATTAATTAAAAACATCAACATGGTTGGCTGAATCAATTTTAACTTTGATTAAATATGGTTCTTAAATAAATAATGTCTTAAAATTTTTTAATGAAAATATTGGATTGTGGAATAAGTTCTGCAATATTTTCATCAAAATTAAAACGAGCTCTACTATATAAATCTTTATTTATTTCATGTAAACATTAAATATTTTCTTTCGAATACCTGTTTCCAACGTTTATATCAACTTGATGAAAAGTTTCATGAAAACAATCCTTGACATTTTTAATTGAATGAATTCGTTGCTTGACCAGATTATATTTTGAAGGCATCGGAATACATTGAAATTTTAAGGACCTATATCTATTGAGTATGTAGGGTTTTGTTTTGGTTCTAGTTTGCGTTAGGTTACCAAAGCCGTACGTGGTTTAACGTTGAGCTGGTTAAAGACCACATTATTTTTGTTCACTAATCTTTGTCGTTTCATCATCAGCACCTTCATTTTTCTAGTTGATCTACATACCCCTTTGCGTTAATAATCTGATCAATTTTAAGCAGTTCGTAATAAATAATTCTCTTCCAAATCCCATCAAATACATAACATTATCGGTGGGATGCAAAACTGGATTTTCAGTTTCTTGCATAATACACGTGGACCGCAACATGACGCTTAATATTATTGTAGACAACCAATTTTCTTCATAGAGGTTCATAAATAGGTTCAATGAATTTAATTTTAAGAGAGACTCACTGATCGTAATCCGACCAGAAATATTACTTTCTGATAATTCGTGCGTGACGTAATTTTTTATCTTTTTTGTCTTCCCAAAATTTTAAGCGCCTCACAAGTGTGGAATGTTCAGTACCCAAGCTTTGCGCTATTTCTTGAGTTTAGATATGTCGGTCTGCTTTGATTGCGATTAAGATTTCGTTATCATCAATGGTAACAGTGAGACTTTCTTTGGCACTATCTTGAACACTGAAATCCATATATGGGAAACTCATAAACCACCTCTGTCAGGTATCTGGGTTTATGTCAAAATTACCATATACACTGCATATTTCACGATGCACCTCTGATGCATTTACCTTTTTTATATAAAAAAGTAAAAAATGCATTAAATTTTGCTTTAAATCTTCAGTTTGATTTACTTCATTCACTCTAAAATTATGTATATTATAAAAAAACTTTGTTATACAATAAAAGTATGGGAATACAGATCCGGATATTATCAATCGATTTGGAAAAAAATAATTTGAATACAATTTGTATTTGAATTTAGTAGTTGAAAATAATGCAGGACATATTCCACAACGTAATATTATTTGTCACTGATTAAAAATATTGGTTATTTATGTTTTACTATTCATTGTACAAATAATTCCATGTCCTCCAGGAATATATTCGAGGAAATTTAAAAATTAAATTTTTCATTTCCTTAGATATTGATCACTCTTAGAAGCTCCAAATTTTATAAGATGTGAAAATGAAAACAGAATACATTTTTTATATATGACAAAAGATGGACTGTGCCAAACTATTAACTCTGTTCATAAATAAATATATCCCATTAAAAAGTTTCCCTCACATATAATACTTTCATTCTCTGACATATAATACAATATATTTGGCTTTGTTTTAAACGATGCTTTTTTCCAAAAATAGTATAAAACAATTAAAGTAAAATATGGAAGAATTTCCATTTTATTTTTTATGGATCATATAAAACGTTCCCAACAGAAAAAATAATACAATTATTAAAACAAAAAACAAGACACGATTTTTAAAGACATCATAATTTTCCTTCACTTAAAATCAGTGTTAAAACAAAACCAAATTTCACAGGAAAAAAAAATTACGAAAAATAATTGATTTCCAAAATTATTTATAAAAAATATTCGTAAATTCCTTTTGCATTTATGATTTGTTTTAATTGAAGAATAAAAGGGGAAACGAGAGACTAATACAAAATAGATAATTTTAATCAAGGGAAAGCAAAAACGTGCAACTTTGAAATCTCCCCCACTTCCCATTTCCTCAACGACTTATGCAACTCATTACATGTTTGGTTTATTGAGACATAAATTTGTCATTAATTAATTAATAATTAGTCTAAATTTTACCTGTCTTAACAAAATCAATTATCTATTTTGAACAAGCAAATCCTGCGACATCGGAGGCTGGAAATTCATTAAAATTCATTTTATTATTTATCTTTATTCTCTTTCAACAGAGAAAAAATAATAGTAATATTTCTTTATTTCAATTAAAAATGACAAATATTATATTTTTATTTAATTTTTCTTGTCTATAATAAAAAAGAAAAAGAAATTCGAAGAAAGTTTTAATGGTTTTTATTGTTTTTGTATTTTTATTTAAAATTATTAAACAATTTTTTTACATAATTAAATTTTTAAAAAATTCTTTTATAAATTTTATTATTAATATAATAATATAATTAATGTCAGAGCAATTTTATGATAAAAAAATTGACAAGAAAAATAAATTCATATTATATTTCTTCTTTTGTTTTTGTCAGTTTTTAATTGAATTTTTATTAAATTAAAAAAATGTATACTTAAAAAAAATTATATCATTTGTACAAAATAAATATAAAAAATAATATAAATTCAAACAACGTAATATTATATTAATGAATAATAAATTAGTTAAAAATCGATAAAGTTTAGCGATTTTAATAATAGAATAAAATAAAAAATAAATTAATACATTTATTGGAAATGTTGTCATCAAAGTATAAAAATAAAATAAATATAATATAAAGTTATGTAAAATATAAATTAATAATTTATTAATAATTAAATATATAATTAATATTTTCATATTTGTCTTACTGAAGGGTCAACCTCATTTCCACGCTTGACCATTAATTACATTTTTCATTATACCTTTAATTTTATTTATAATGAATTATAAATAAAATATTTTACAAAAGTTAAGTGGAAAAATTTCTGGAGAAATGAAAAAAGGTGCGATTTTTAATTTACAATTGGAAATTTTCTGAAAAATCGTGGAAAATTATTTTCATAAAACGGAAAAATGATTAATATTTCCATCAGAATTTCGAAAACGCCCACAGTCTTTGCATTTAAGAAACTGCTAAATCAATTAATTATTAATTATAAATTGGAATTATTATTATTATTTTTTTATTATAATTTTCATCGAAACAATAGTAAATTCATTAACATATCTGATTTGACGATTGTTTTAATCGATAGAAATGGCAAGCATATTATTTATTTTACAAGCTAAAACAATATTAAACGCGATCAATGTTTGATTTATTTGATCAACTTGGAAATGTGTTTATTTAATTAATATTTATTGGATTTCTTTATTAATTAAAATATTATTAATCATTTATTGTAGTATTAAAATTATTTATTTATTTTTCCCACTTATTTATAATCGAGAGTAATTGGATTTTGCTGAGTGATGATAAACAATTCCTTTCTTAGACTGACATAAAACTGTCAAGAATTTAAACAAAAAATAATTGAAAATATTATATTAAATCCAATTCACGACTGACTTATTAAAAGATGGACAGGTGATTTTGTATTACCACGTAAAAAATATCACTTTTTCAGTTAATATATTTTACAGTTATAAAAATGTGTACTAAATGCTTTGTGGAGACTCCGAAGATTTACAAAAATCAATATTGAAATTTGTGATACATTTCATTTTATTTTTTTGTAAAAAAATGATTTATTCTTCTTTGCATTCTTTATTAATAAAATTATATAATATAAAGACATAAAATAATAATTGCAAAATCAGAATATGCAACAGAATTTGATGTGAGCATCAGAACAATTGTAATTGCAAATCATAATGGATAAACGTTCTGTGAAGCTGCCAAAATTGATTAATCGAATTTTACCCATTTTTCTACACGATAATGTTCCCCACAAGGTTTTTCAAAAGACGTTATCAATGTTGTAGGTAATGAAATTGGAAACTCTTAAATATCCCTTGCTCCATATTCTTTTGAAGTTTGGATAATTTTATTCAAGGAAAACAATTTAGAACAAAAGAGAACGTAGAACAGGTATTTTTCGATTTGGTTCTCTCAATGAACTCAATACAACTAAAATTGAATTCAGTAGATGTGGAGATTTATACTTACTCCAATATTGGGTTTTATCACATTTTATTCTTGAGTCACATTGTTTTCAGAAAGAGGACAGTGAAAATCACAACCATTTGATAAATATAATTTTGTGAAAACATCTTATAATATTATAATATTAAACATCTTATAATTAATTATAGGGATTATTAAGCAGTAAAATATCTGAAGTCAATAGAATATATTAAGTTGATGGAAAAGTATTATCGCTTTTTCATATACTAACTTTAAAGAAAAAATATATTTGAATATCGACTGATATTTTTATATTTATTGATTAATAATAATAAGACAGGTAAGGCTCTATTAAATTAAAACTTTATTTTATTATTTTAGGTTTGTTTTAATAATATAAAACACTATTTAACAGACAATGACAACAGCGTAAATTAAAACTTGCTTACTTTATGAATTTAAGTTAAAGAAAATGTATCAGAGGCTGCGCGAAATATTTGCTTAGCGTGGAGTAAGAATTCAGTTACTAAACGAGATGCTGAGCATTGGTTCAAACTGTTCCGTTCAATTGAAGACCAGTGTCGTTCAGGTTGAGCATCAGCGGTTGATAATAACTCTTTAAAAGCCAAGATCGAGTCCAACCTTCAAAACTCATTTCGTGCACTTGCAGATATATTTGGAATAGACAACACAACAGTTTGAGATCATCTTAACAAATTTGAAAAGTAAAAAAGCTACAAAAATGGGTCACACATAAAAAAGGTGAAAATTCAGCGATTTTACATTTGCTCTTCCTTATTGCTAAGAAACAAACAGTAAGCCATCCTTAAATAATTATTACCTGTGACGAGAAATGGATATTCTTTGACAACACCAGACATTTCGGAGAGTGGGTAGATATTTAAGAATAAATCAATATAAATCAATATTAAAACCATAACGAAAACTAATGTTTTGTGCGAAAAATTATAAAGATATTATTTAAAGAAAAACAATATTATTTTATAAACATTTCATTTATTTATAATAGGCTTATAAAGTAATCCAAAGTGACAAAATTAAAATTTTCAAAAGATATTTATATTTATATATAATGGGATTTAAATTAACAAAATTGACGGAAATAAAAAAATTATCTCCCTATAATACTTTTATAGCCTGAAGTGATGAAATAGAATAAAAATTGATTCTCAGAGAAAATTCAATTTTTTGATATTTTTCATTAAAGTCATTGGTAAGGTTTGTTTTACTGTTCGAATTTTAATATTTTCTCCAGTGATGTGGGCTTGATGCCAGAAATATTAATTAGACCAAATTAGCAAATATAAATATTTATTTAATGTAGTATGTTCATTACATTGGCATTTTCCGTTTTAATTATTATTAATATTATACGTATTAAAATGTGTTTCTGAGTTCATTGATAAGGTTTTCCAGGCGAAAATATCCAATTCCACAATTTATCTATCTAAAAAATATTTTCAACTAATAATTAACGTTTTCATTTAAAATTATTATCTGAATTTATAAGAGATTATAATCATAATAATAAAATATGATGCAGCTATAAAATAATAATGTCATTAATTATTAATAGTTTATTCTTGAATTCATGCAATTAATATAAATATTATTATTAAATAATATAATAATCAATAAGTTTATACTCGAAACTTGTACAACCACAAGCTCGTCTCTGCATTGTAATTCTTCTAGGCCATTGAGGTCGGTAATATTTCTAATATATTTTACAGTTCCATTAATGTCCGCTAGATCAAAAACCTCTGAATGAATTTAACAATAATCAATATATTGACTTAATATTTACAAATTTGGCCCGTGCCTGATATACAGTTGAAACAAATTGATATATAAACAAAAAAAATAATATCCATATAACGTAAACAAGCGATACAAGTATTTATGAATACGGTTTGTCTGGAATGTTGATTGGTGCTAAAAATAAAACAGTGATTGTGACATCTTTTAACGAGTCATTTCATTACGATCGGTTATCGTCATTAAAAAATTCAAGGTTCCATTGTGCCTTGTTCGAATTTTATGACATTTCTAACAATGACATTATCTATCTTAAATTGTTACAAAAAATCAGTAGAACAACGGGCAAATATTTTTAAATTTCAAATTGGATAAAAATACCAACCAGAAAATTATAAAGTACTTTGAGTCCAAAGAATATATTTAAATAGTACTTCAGGTTTTTGAGAAAATCCTCGTGTTAGAAATCCTGTGAGCAAAAATTCTATCCAACTGAAAATTTTATGCAAGATTTATGGTATACTGATACTGATGGTCTACCAGACTTGTTGAAGAAATCACTAATAATCCTGGGGAAAGTGAATACAACATTTAAGAAAAGATTGTAAAAATCACAAAAGGGTTTTGTGTGATCTAAACGAAGCAGGAGTTGTCTATTGTCATGATATGTAAAAAACGTGAATCATTTCAAAATCTTTGGTTCTTTTAATGTCACCGACAAAATGTGAAACCCAGGAATCGAGTTCTTCACATGACCATTTGAGAATATATTTTATTATTAGAATATATTTAAGAACATTCTTCGATTCTACAGGTATACCCATAAGTAATTTTTTCAAGAAAATCAAATAGTTGATTGAAAATATTACTTTGATATTAGGTCTCTATGTTCAAATAGAACTAAGAGAGGTTGTCAGAAACATTGTATACAATGTTTTTGGTCGTTTTTATATGATAATAGACCTGCACACAAGATGTTTCGACTTTTTAGGAAGAGCACATATTCTTTGCTTACCCATCTCTTCTATTCACTGAATTTGGCATATTAAGACTTCAAAATATTCCCAGGACATAATATGGCTTTGACTGAGATATAAATATTTAAAAGAAAATACCATATCGTAGAATGGCGAACAAAAAAGACGAAACATAATTTGAAACATATGTCTAAACAGAATTAGCAGTACAGTTTTGAAATATTGGTTATAATTGCTTCAAAACTGTATCGAATCCAAAGGAATGTATTTTGAATAAGTGTAGTTGAACATGTTCTTATTTAAGAGATTGTCTTAACGTTGTCAAAATGTCAATAAAAAAGAGTACTGCTAACATATTCTGTCTCTTTACAAGATGTTAAACTCGTTTTTAAAAAATATGAAAAACCGGATACTAAAAATAATAATAATAATAATAATAATAATAATAATAATAATAATAATAATAATAATAATAATAATAATAAT
>JBBMKC010142534.1:0-15847 GCA_037834085.1 Bipalium vagum
ATTTATTATGATTGTAGTAAAAATAAATGTTCTTTTTGTTCTAAAAACGGCGGAAATTAATTAAAACCCCTAATATAACGTTGCCAGTGATACAGGTTAATAGTGCTCATATTCATAATCCCAGGCACAAACTGATTTTCTCATTTTCACACAACCAAAGATATTTACGGTTGAGAAATGTTCAAAAATAAAAATGATGAACAAACACCTTCGAGGATTTTTATCGCTTCCAGGAGTCCGAATTTTATGTAATGAGAATTAATAGACTTATTTTTCATTCGAAGAAGTGCCTAGATTTCGAGGGATTATATTTTGATATAAAATTTTGTTTAACCATATAATATTGATTTTAAAATATTTTCTAAATACCAATCATTATTTTCGTACGAAAACAAAAAAAATCAATAATAAGTAAATACAATACCAACCAGTCTCAGATCTTTCAATTTGACATCAATGTAATTCTTGTTCATAAGAACGTAATTTGAGGTTGGTCGACTGATTCTCCGTCTCTGTAAAGGCAATGGGGCCAACTCACTGTTACATTCACCATTGTCATCGTCTGCGTCTTTTGTTGTTGTTGTGCTCAATTCCAGCTCGGATACATTTGGCTTGAAATTTTGAATTTGGGTGGATGACTGGGATCGTTGGGCAATATTTGATGATTCCGGAATCGTGTTTTCTGTGCTATTTACAGTCTACACAGGAACCAAGATGAAATTTGTGCTAATGTAATAAGTTTAGCAAGATCACCGTACCCGATTGAATACAACGATTTCATGAGTTGAGGATTCCTGGGGAACATTTCTCAATTTTCTGTGATCACTCCTTGATCTGAAACCATTAATTTAATGATTTCCTTTCAAATAATATCAGTATTATCAATTCAAATTGCATACGATTATTAGAATTCGAAATTGAATTTAAAATTTTTAATGAAATCGATAGTTTTAAATAAAATCTAAATAAAAACAATTTTTAGTTTGAGAAACAAGTATTAATGAAAATTGTCCTCATACTTTCAATAGATAATCAAAGCGTCAGCCATTGATCAATTGTCTGAATAATTCAATAAATAGGTTAATGGAAATTCTGCATCAATGGAAATTCAATAATCAATTTATTTGTAACTATTCAAACAAAATCAATATTGAAAATTTATCGATTTGTGAAGCTTTTGCAAATCCCAATGGTAAACATATTGAAAAATATCGAAATGTGTTTGATTCGTTTTGATAATGGAAACCGCTATTTTAATCTGAAAATATTTTTTCGCAATTGTTATTTGAACATAGAACTTTAAAAGAATTTCGTTTATGATAGACATGTATTGATAAAATTTAAAAATCGTCAATGAAAATCAATGAAATCAATTATCACAAGTTTAATCTAAAAAGTATGTTGAATTTACAAATATTTCATGACTCGATTAGATAATACTGACAACCATCGTAAATTATTGGGAAAAAGAGGACATATCCAATATAAAACTTTCCAAGTATCAATCTTTTATAGAAAAATGATTTTCAGATTATGAAAGCACTTTCAAAAATATCAATAAAATCAATCGACAATAAACACTAGTCATTAATATCATTGATTAGAGATTTAGCATATTGATAAAAAAACAGAATATTTCACCTTTCCATTTTTGTACTGGGTCCGTTCTGAAACTTAATAACATGACCGGCGTCTTGCAGTTTTCGTAGAACTGTTGACAGTCCTTCAGGCTGGGCTAGATAATGTAACAAACGGGGATCAGTAAACTGTGTAGTTTTCGAAATATGGTCAATAAAATATATTTTTCCAGAATCACTCTGCAATGAATCCCAACCGTTTGGAAGAGGTCCCAAACATGAGAAATTTCCAATTTTACGAATATATTTCGGCACTGATGGATGATACCAGTGTTCGGTATTAGTTAGAGTGTCAATAAAAGAAACTTTTCCTCCATCAGAAACTATACGTTCTTCAAAAAAAATGGACAAAATTTAATCAAATCATAACTCGAAATTTATTAGTTTCTATTAATTACAATGCAAAAAATCGTTATATCTAAAAATAGCAGATTTTTTCGTCTTAAGAAAAAAATAATAAATAATGTACACCGATAAATTTTTTTTAATCAATATTGTAGATCAAGTTATTAATTATCTCAAATAGAAAAAACTTTACTCTGATTCAGCACTAAAATTTTTTTTCCAGATGGAATCACAAATATGAATTAACCAAAGTGATGAGCATCCTTGTCATAAAAAGATCAATTTATTTTATACAAATAATCAAAATTAAGATCGCAAGTAAAATAATAAAGACATGCGCATAACATTGATATTTCCATACCATGATAATAATTTTTATTTATTTATTATTATTGAAAAATTGAATGCTAAATAATAGGATATTATATGGCTGGTGAAATAAGAAACATTCGAAAATTTCTCCCAACTATCTGTTCATTCATAATCGCTTAACAATTAATAATTAAAAAATTTTAAAACAGAAAAATGATAAAAATCACAATTAATTTTTAATAAATCGATAAAAGTCGAATAAAATGAATTTGAAATTGTAATGGTATACATGTCTTTTACAATCGAATCAAAACATTTCTGTAAATCACAATTTGTTCAAAGAGAATCTATGAGTGATAATTACAACACTAAACAAAGCTTCACTGTCAATAATTAATATAACCTCTATTAATTGTTTAAAGTGATTTACTGTGAAGAATCTGTTTTTAATATAACTGGTTTTTATTAAACATTATTGTAGCTGGTAACCAATCATTAAAATATCGGCAAATTTTTCAAAAAATCTAGGCAGAAAATATCGATACCAAAATAAGACATTATCCAATCTCAAAGAGCTAATCTGGTGTACACAACGAAACTTCAATAACAAACATCTCCGTTGCGTGAAAAAACAACGATTTCATTCAACTTTAACAATGACAACGACCCCGACAAGCGTAGTCTGTCAACTGCTCATATCTCGAGGCTTGTATCAGTTGATCAATTAAAATCAAAGTTAATAAGAGATAAATTTAATTTTCGCTCTCACCATAATTAACCGGCAGTGGTAAGCTATCGAGTGGCTTGTGGGATGGACCGGGCCGTCCTTGGCACTGGTCTGTGGAAATCGACCGGTCCCTGTAACATTTTGAAGGCGCCTCTTCATAGTTCTGTAAAATTAAGCAACAATTGAGTCAATAGATATTTAAATTATGATTGTACTGAAGATCTTCTGGAATAGCGAAAGTTGTCTGCTTGACATATCTGAGGAATGCTGCACACATTGATAATTAATACATATTTCCAACTTACAAATTACTTGCCTGTTGTGGGAAGAGATCATTTGATAGTCTAATATGACCATTTCTATCTTTATGCATCCCTTGACAGATTTTTTCTGATAGCTACTGTTTCTAGACAATTTCAATGTACATTCTGAAATCAAACATTTAATGATAATCGATCAATGCTGACTACATTAACCTTTGGAATCAATTAATTCCGGACTGAGAATTACACTTCCCAAAAAAGCATAAGACTTGTTTTTATCATATAATCTTTTATTCCAAATAATAATTTCTAATCTATCTTTTAATGACTGAAGCTTACTGAAATTGTAGAAAATAACTTTCAAGTAATAAGAAATTAAAAATTTTACAATGTAAACGATTTATTCCATACAGGATTAATGCTCCGTTTATAGATATTCGTTTCACAAGTCTGATTGTTAAATAAAACTTGAGCAAATGGGTCTGGGTTTTCTAATTAATTTCTAGTAAAATAATCAAATTATAAATAAAATAAAATACTTAATATGGATCGCTTAATTAATTGATGAGCTGAAATAACTTAAATAGAAAAAATTATTAAAAATTAAATTTTTCAGGAAAATTACTTTTAAGACTAACAGTTATATTATCTGTCATAATTGATCAAGAAAGAACTTTTACTTCTTAAATCATAATTTTAATATAATTTAAAATTAACCACAACAAAAACTAAAACAATTAGACAAATTAAACAAAATATCTAATTGAAAATAAAAATAAAAAAGGTTAATTTTCCAGTATTTTAAAATTAAAGTTAAATAAATTTAATTAAAAATTAAATTAATACTACCTAAAAATTTTATTTTGTAATTAGATGTTTAAAAAATAATTTAAATCTTTATATAAAATGGTTAAGATTGGGTTATAGTTGCAATTATACGTTCAGAACTAGAAAAACTGAACATATAAATATCAATAATGTATTTAAGTGATTAATTCAAAGTATTTTCTAAGGTCGAACATAAGAGCTTAAAAATGAAATAAAATGAATGATTGCAAAGTTGTAGAAGGAAATGTTTCTTCGCAAATGGATGAGTATTCAAAGATTTAAAGAACAATGAAATATAAATGAAGAACTTTAATGTAGTATAAAAGGCAGTAACCAGATGAATAATAATAGAATAGTCTTGAAACTAACCCACATGCGGTTGAAAAGTGATCAAAATCTTCTGGTGATCAGTAAGGGAGCACGCAAATCCCAATTAAACTCTGACTTTAGGTAGCCAAAGACTGATGAGAAAGACGCTCTGAAGATTTTGATCAGTTATTAATTACGTTGAAATCACTTGATCAATATCATCATCAAATGGGGTCGTATTTCTAAAAAATATGAAAAATGCAAAATAATATAGTAATAAAACATTGAAAGCATTTAAAAATCTAAAAAGTTGAAACTTGAATAATTTTGATAAACAATAATATATTTAATTATTTAATAGTGAAAGTAAAGAAAATATGTGCTTTAAGATTGCATGTTCAGGACCAAAACATCTTCGGACAATATCCATAAGAAGCCGGCTTTCCCTTGCATTTTTTGATTTTCGCCACCAGATGGGTTTGAGGATTCACACTTATTATCCCACATTTCGTTCATGGCTTCAAAAGAAATCGACTGTACCTAACATTGTGGTCGATGTTAATTTTGTCCGTTTGAATCGTCCGGGTTTACATACAGTTCAATCATTATGGTATATTTTACAAATTAATCAGTCAATTTTTTTAACTTAACAGAGTCCTTTCCTTCTTATACTACTCCACACAGGCTGTTTAAGGCGTTAATTTAATATATCATGATACAAATAAATTTTATTTAAAATTAATGCATAAAAATCGTTACTTTAAGTTACTTTCATTAAGGTGCCAGATGATGTTACACTCTTCAAATATAGAAATATTTATACAAATTTTAATAATACTGAGTTAACTTAACTACATCACGATTCTCACAAAAAGTGTAACCATTTAATTAAAATTTACATCATTATTTAATCATTCGTTTATTCTTAATCTGCATTATTTAAGAAAATTTGTTGATCTAATATCATATTTGTCTAAAATTGGATAGGTCATAGGAAACATAAACCTTGTTGTCAAGCTTGCCTTCATCTTATTTTCCTGTTTGAGCTTAACCTCCAAAACCCAAACCCACAGTTGAATTTTTTACGTTCTCTGAAAAATTTGAAGAAATTGATCAATCTTTTTTTATTTTTCACAATATTTTCATTTAATAATTTTCATGATGATATGGATTTTGTGATTTTTTAGTATTCTTGAGGATTCCGGTTCTAAAATGTTAAATGTAACTGAAAATATTATCGAAGGTTACATTATATTCTTCAATAAAAAACTTTTCTGAAGGTTTTCCATCTTTCCATGAAATAATTTCTTTGATTATTATACCATTCAAAAATATGATAATCATTGATTTTTCCAAAATTTGAAATTATATATATTATTTATTTATTCTTTAGATAAATGCGGAAATATTTTAACGGTTCCCGTCTTTTGAAACTTATAAAACTGTAGTCTCAGTTTTATCTAACGGAATAAATTTTTGAAGATACCTTAGAAATAGCAGATGATAATTGAAAACAATGGTTAATATCTAATTAAAATTGGGCCAAGCATTATGCACTAAGTCAATAACTGATTTATTAAATCATCAAATAAATTTTTTTTAATAGTAAAATTAAGCAAATCTTTAATTATTATGTCGTATCAAAAATGATTCGATTTGTTGATAACTTCACAAGATGCCCTTCTTTTCACGACGAATTCAACTACGAAGATGAGGAAAAAGGTCTAGGATGAAGAATCGATTTTATTTTATATCAATTTTTAAAAGTTTTTATTAAATAAAACTTAGCCTGTTTTTTCCAGAAAATATATTAAGATTAATGCGACAATCCAATAAATCATGTCAAAGTTTATCAATGTCTGCTAACTAAGTAAATTTAACCAACTGAAAAATGCCAGAATTAAGCAGCAGACCTATTTCTTCAATTCTTCATATCCAAAGATCCAATCAAACCTAATATTTTAATAATCTTTATCAGTTCATTTTACTGGTTTTCGGCTTCGTCTTTCGTTGAATTAGCAAGGGTCTAAGGCCTCGATTCGGTCAAAAAGGGTATAAAAATAATATTTTAATAATAAATTTTATAAAGTACAGCATTTAATTAAGCGATAATAAATAATATTTAACTGTCCTCAAGTCAAGAGCTTAGAATTATGTGTTATTTCAAACTAAGTGACAGAAGTTATTTTGATTTACGTATTTATCGTAATTAAATTGTAAAAGTATCGAAACTGAATTTTATATTTAATATTAAGTTTATCAATAATTTAATTGAATACTGGGTGTTGGTGACCAGTTTCAGCTTACCAACTGATGGGAAACTGCAACGTGTCCGGTGGGAATCGTTTGAGGAACCCAATAGAAATCTAAAGTTGGTAGGGTCATTTTACTGTGCTTCGTAATTTTAATAATAAAATTTTTTTAATATTCTCCATTGAGTAAAGACTTCGAATTGTTTTACCGATAATTAAGATGGAATCAGTCACATTTGTTAGACGGCATTTAGAACACTCGAAATGGAAAGATACCTACAACGAGGTCCATATTTTTTTGAAAAATATTTGCAAAAGTCAGAGACTGGGAGTGTTTTGACAAAATTCATCGATGGATCCTGTCCAGCTCAATTGTCTTTACGTATATTGATTCGGGCCATTCAGACGACCCAGGAACCCATCACCATAGATTGGTCAATGTCTTTTTTCCCATGTTAATTACCATTTTACCTCATTAACTAACCATTATTTAATCAAAATGAATTATTTAGGAATAATCTATTTTGACAATTCTTTGGATATTTGCTTGATGTGTGTTTTGGGAAATTCATTGATAATTTAATTGATTAGAATATTTTGCCTTTTACGATTCGACCATTATTTATTTATCCAGAACATTTAGATTATTGTGTATTTTTGTCATTATTATTTAATGATTATTAATCGATAATTGATTTTTACTTTGACCATTTGTGATCAACTTTAACTTAGTGTTTTATATACTTGAAAATTAGTGTTAATGATTTGTGATTCTCCAATGCGGTGATCGTAGCATTGTGTGATAGAATAATAAAGTTTATTATGATTATTATGATTCATTCTTAAAGGAGTACGTTACCAAAAAGTGTCAGAAGGTCAGTAAATTGTGAGCTCAAGGTTGTATGTAAAATTAACAAGTTTAGTTATATTTCTCAAAACAGAGATCCTTGATATTTCTTTCTGATTTTGAAGAAAATTTGTACTTGGTTTCGTTGCCTTAATCGAATTGTCAACCTTTTTCTCTTTTCTCTGAATCTTTTCCAGTTCTTTATTGAAGTCCTTTCATTTATTTTAGCTTTATTGGCGTTCTACTTTCCGTCTCAATCTTATTTTTTCAATTTTCAATTTAGATTTTCATTTTTCTTCACATATTTTTCTGCAGGTTCCTTTTATGACCTGATCTCCTCTTTGTTTCTGACTTAACTGAAATAAAAGAATAACATAGGGTGAATCTCGGTCACTTTATATTCTTACTCTAACTAAATCTCGGAATGGAAATTTATAAATTTACTTTGATCATTTATTGAAGTTTGAGAAAAATATCCGACGAATTGAGTTCCTTGAACTTTGACAATCAATTAAATTCAGACGTGAAACAATAGTAAAGTGAGATAAACATAGAGGATAGAAACGTTCTAAGATCAAATTAAGGTTTTGAATTTCAAGTTTTCAATATGTTCTGTATAGAAATAAGTCTAACTTGGGGATATAAATCAATAATTTGACCACAGACATATCCATTTCTGAATACAAAATAAACGCAGTCAAAGTTCTTGAACGACCCACTGAATTTCAGCAAGACTTATAGTATTCCTCTGCCATTTTATCATATCAATTTCAAGGTACAAAACTGACCTCCAATAATCAATTGAAAGTAACGAAACCACATCATCGGTGTATCAAATGTCAAAGCCAGGCTCCACAAGACTTAGCAAGAGCTAGATCGGCTAGCTCGAAGTAAAGATTTGGAATAGAGACAGAAATCAAAATGAGCTTTGAACTGTCATTTGGTCATGAAAAAAGTAATTGCTTCAATGACGGGTCTGATTCAGTTCAGCGGTAAACAGTTTCAGATCAGCAACGGCTTAAGAAAAATATCGTTAATTTTTTATGAAAATTAAAAAATTTGAAATGTTTATTTTTAAAATTAATAAATAAAAAAAGATCACCAATCCAGGTCAAAGTGAACGCTCGTCTGTTTCATTCGATGTTTCATCATCAATCAGACTATAGGACTTGGATGTTTGGCTAATTGAAAGAAGTGGTTCTTCGTTTTCCCCTCCAGAAAGATTAACATTGGGAATTGTTTGATTGATAATGTTTACCTAACAACTTTTTCATGGTTATAAGAGTCGGCATATCAAAGTCTGTTTGCGATCCATCAAAATGCTTAACACCTTTATAATCAAAATCAGGTTTTTTTTCATCAGATAAAATTCCTGATATTTTTCCCATTGAGTGAGTCTTTTCCAAACGATTTAGCAGTTCTTATTTTGATGAAAGGAGTCTGTGAATTCATTGTATGGAAAATAAAAATAAAAATATAATTAAAATGCGATTTTTCATTTGGGCTGCGATACGCGGGAATTATATAAATTACACAATCAATAATAATATTTTATTTATACCTTTTAAAAAAATTTTATCGTTATTTTTAATCAATTTTTATCACGTTTTTACTTGATATAAATAATGTTACTATCGATTTATAATGAAATATTAATAAATTTTGATTTTATTGTTTTAATCATTAACAAATGGGAATCACATTTACACTTTTAATCTTGATAAAATTTTTGAAATAAGAATTTTTTGGTAATGGTTTAATTAAAATTAAAAGTAACGAGTTTAACAAAAATTTTGAGAAAAATAATGAAGCCCTAAATAACCATATGGCATATAAATTAATAAAAAATGTTTTTATTAAGAAATACAGAAAATAAAGTTAACATAACATTTATCATAAAACAGAAATGGGATCACTGTCTTCCATTTTTCTCAAAATTGGTTTTAGATTTGCCATCATGCTTTAGAAGATGCTTATGTTAAACTTTTTTATTTTTCTTGCAATTCTAAACTACAAAGACCTTGTGTTTTTAGCTTTCCATCAATTTTATATACTTCTTTACTCAACAAGGCCCAAAATATTTCTATTGACCGGAACTGTGGAACATTAAAAAGATTTTCATTTTTTTGTACGAAATGCAAATTCTTTGATTTCAACCAATTGGTCACTGTTTTTGAGTAATGAAATGATGCTAGGTTCGGCCAAAAGACAAATTCATCATTATAATGATATTTCCTTATGAAGGAAGTTAATTTTTGGAGAAACTTATTCTTATAAATATTAGCATTTAATGCTTCACCTCTTACTATTAGGAAGAAAGAAGTTGAAATACCTTTCTCTGGTATGGCACACTAAACTAACTTTTTTTGAAAATTTCGTTTAAGGAGCAAAACGGAGAAGAGGCAGACTGATACTTTTATTACTGCTACCACAATTTCCATTAGCTGTGCTATTTGAAAATGTAAAATATTTCTCCTTTCCACTGGTGAAATGCTTCAGTCGTATTGCTCGACATCTTGGTGTTTTTTCAATTTTGGCATCAGTATATTTTGATTTTCCCGATATTTTAGACCTTTTTTCTTCATTTTTCGATTAATTGTCATATCTGAAATTCTAAATTTCTTGGTTAATGTGCTTATAGACACGCCAACTTTTTTTTGACAATTTGTGCCAGAATTCTGTTTTGATGGGTCCAAAGTATAATGTCTTCCACTTCTCTTCTTTCTTTCGACTGGGATATTATTTTTGCAATCATGAATTGCGCTATAAAAACTTGCGGTTTTTTTGTTCTTATATATCTCAGTAATTTTGGTGTTTCAGCATGCTTCCAACCAATTGATATATTTTCTTAATTTTAATTTTGAAGTCATTCCAAATAATGAGTGAAGCGGATTTATAATTTATTCATCTATTAATAAAATAGTCAATATTGATTTATTTAAACAAATACCGATATATTAAAACATGTCCGAAAATTTTTAAAATAAGCTCACATTTTTCTCAATATTTTTGATACTTACGTTACTTTGTAAAATTTAGGTTATTTTTAAAATAACTTCTAAATTAGGTTACTTTTGAAAATTATTATAAAACAAAATAAGAATAAATCTTTCAAATCAATGTTTTTATGAGCAACTTCACATTTTCTTCTAACGAATTATGTTTAAATCGATTTCTTAATTCCACATTCATCAACGTGGTCATTTAAATAATTATTATCGCTTTTATATTTTATTTTTTAGACTATTTCAGGAGTATCCATAAATTTTCAATCAGATTTGTATTAACCACTGTTTTTGGATTAACTAAGTTCTTTGAATGATTAACTGAAAAATGAGTAACCGAGCCGTGGTCATCTAATTTCTCTTGAACTTGTTTCATACAGATTCCACAAATGTTCCCTATTTTCTGAAACCATTTTATTGCAGCTGATTTAGATATTTTTAGTCCTTCAACAATGGTTTTCATCAACTTTTTTTCAAAAATGCAATTACTAATTTCATAAACGTTTCAAGTGTTATCGAGCATCAGATAGAATACTTTTATGCCTAAATTCAGAAAAAATATCACACAAATTAATACCTTAGTTTTTATTTTCTTACAAATTATTTTATTTTATTTATTATTTATTTTTATTTTATTATTATTTTATTTTCTTTCTCTGTGCATATCAATAACCTTTATGCTTTACTTTCATATCACACATTTTAATATTATATTAATATTAATTTTTTTAAAAAATTAATTCCAAAAAGTTGCATTTTGCGAGAATTTACTGTATATGATTCAAAAGACAACTTAGTTTTCACACCGTTATTCCTTTCATTACCAATATATACTTATTATATATATAAACTTACTATCGTCTGACCATATTATCTTGTTGACCAAGGAAGAGTCATTTTGGAATTGTTCCAACATTATCTGACAAAATTCCATTCTTCGGTCAAAGTTGTCTCAATTACGTTTGACAGGTTTAATGAATAAAAGCCTGCTTCATTAATTGCCTTGTAATAACTGTCAAATGTCATGTCAAATTCTCTAGCACCCTGCCGAACTGACAAATGGCTAGATTCTTCAACCAAATTTTTAACTCTTTGAATTGTTTTCGTTGTTAATACGGGACGAGGTCGGCTTGATTTTAGTTGGTCATGAACACTTCCAGTCTTAAACTTTTCCACTATTTTTTTACTTGTTTGCCTACTTGGTGGTGGAGTGATAAACTTCTTTTTCCAATGCCTAATTACTTCTTCAAAATTTTCAAATTTGGAATTCCATACAATAATTTGAATTCTTTCTTCCATCGAAAAATGCAAAGCCATTTTATTTTAAAATTAACTAAATGGATTATTAAACTTTTAATCCATATAAACAAATTAGTAATACCTTTATTTTTTAATTTGTAATTTAAAAATAAAGTATGCTAACATACATAATAAACACCCTGTATTCCTCTATAATTACAAATCGATTAGATAAAATTTTGTCAATCAAAGTATTCATATTTACGTATTTTCTCTTAACATTTTTGCAATAATTTTTAGAATAAATTTTAAAAGGTAAGCTAATTATTAAAAATTAATTTTAATTAACCGAATTTTTTCCCCTATTTTCTGTGTTATGAATTTATTTCGAAATAATTATAATTATTTTATTTAAAATAGTGAAATATATAAATATTGAATTTATCTTCTATTTGTAAATATCGATCACCACGTTAGTAGAGAACTCATAAAGAAATGGTATTTGATGAAAGAAAAGCCGAAGACTCCATTTATATTTCATTATTAATAATATTAGTTTTTGATGAAATGTAATAAACATAGAACTGAAATGATAATTATTTTAAAATTTTATTTTATTTGTACATAACGTGGTAGTATTATAATAATAATAATAAAAATAAAAATAATAAATTATAATTAATTTAAATCTGTAATTAATTAAAAATATATTTATGTTATTAAAATTTTAAGCCGATTATTTTATTTAATTAGTCATAATTATTTATTTAATTATTATTAATAATAATCCAAAGTGATAATAAAACGGAGCTCAGCATTTTAATCTATCAATCAATGAAATCAGAATATTTTTACCCAAGCCTTCGTCCACTGATAAAATATTATCTGCGATTCCGTCACTGGTATCCTAAATATGCAGTTTGATAATTCACTTCACACAGACGACAAAATGGAAAATTTTTATTATTTATATTTAGAAAAATTTATAAATTATTTATTAATAATAAAATTGCTCTTACAGGCAGACTTGTATAAAGTTTGTTTAGTACAGGTTTCTTTAAAAATAACAGTAAACTTCTCAGCAGCAAATATTACAATAATTAATGGAGCTAGATTAAATTATAATATATCTTTTAGGTAGAAAATAAAGAATTTTATTTAAACAAATTAATCAATAAATGATAATTAAAACAAAAATCCAATTTAATACATTTTAAAAATAAAATCGATTTGCTGAATGTCAAATTGATTCATAATTTCAGCAAATTCAATCACATCAAAATATGGTTGAGGACTGTTTAGGATTTTCATTAAGATAACAAAACACTTGATATCATCGATTTTTGGAAGTCATGTCAGTATTCGATATGGACAAATTTCCCCTTGATTTCTTATAGAAAAATAATTTGTTTATAAACGACCACCAGAACTGTCAGTTCCGATAAATTTGATAGATAAATCCAACTGAAAACATTACTCAATTGCAACAAATCGGAAAAGCCAAAAAATATTTTTTGATCCGATTCAAAATAAAGATCACCACCATCACCATCACCACCACCGCACAACCTCTACCACCATCACCACCCTCTATTTTACTGATCCATCAATACAAATTGATTTTTAATTGGTTTTCCAGTGACAATCAGTGCTTAACTGAAATACAAGAGTTTTGTTTTAAACAATATTTTCACAATGATCATTTACAGAAATGTTACATGTCAACCATGGGGAACAATTAAGATAAAATTTATTCATCATTAGAAGCCAACTGATCCGTGAACGGAATTAGGGTGATAATTAATATTTTTTGAGGTTGGCTTTTAGTAAAAATTTGATAAAAATTATTCAGCAAGATGATCGAATTTTTTATATTTTTCGTCTTGAATTATTTGATAATATTTTTTGAATTAAAGAAAAATATTTTCATTTAAAATTTATTTTCCAGTTACAAATATTATTTTTTTTGTAGATTATTTATTTTTTGTCAGTACATACTTTTTAGCAGCTCTACAAATTTTATATTAATAATGAAATATGTTTCACTAGATTATGTGTTTAAAGCCGAGGAAAAATATTTTTAAAATAAATAATTATATTTTTACAATTAATTATATATTATATATAATAATATATGGGTAGAGAGAGAATATTTTTAAACATTGTTATGATGCTTGTTTATTAATGTCATACCACGATTTGGTGATAAAAAGAATAAAATAATTACAGAGAAAAACCTGAAGAAAGATCTTTTTTTCTTCTTCAACCCAGGTCTTCTTTGAGGATTTTTCTCTCTAAGCTCTCAATGATTTAATATTTTTGAATTAATAATTAATTTAAATTCTCACTGATTATGGGTAACAATATGGATTTGAAAGGGAAAAGATTTTATACTTTGTTTTTATAACTTTCCATAATTGATTTTTTGGCGTATTTTATACACATAATTTTTATACATATACTTTTTTTGTTCTATTATATAAGTCGCGGTATTTTTTTTCTTCAGTCACCTTACATAGACCTAAAATAAATATCATTAAAAATCATCCTGAACTGGAGTTATTTCAATGTACAAAGATGTATATGAGAAGCTCTCCATTGAGCAGACGTGCAAACGTTTGCATAATAATTCCGAACTTCATTTAGTGAACCGAACAACCTTTAATGATTAAAAAAATCCTCACATAACAGTATATTATTCATGGTTTCATGGTCTTATTGGGTGTTAATGTTTATGGTTTGATTTTAACTTATTACGGAAAATGTGAGGGGTCCAGATCATTTCGATTTCGAAACAAAATAAAAAATTCACAGATTTTCAATCTTTCGGGTTCAAAAGAACAGAAATTGGTGTTAAAACTTGTAATCTGACTCCCGACTTTGTGTAAAGAGTAATAGACAAGTTGAAAAATAGGAATAGAAAGGAAAATGGAAGTCAATTAAAAATTGAATGTGATTTGAATATTTCTTTATCGACTATTCAAGGGAACATGAAAAGCAATGGATTGAGGTATAAAAATATTTTATTTACTGTACATAATAAATACTGCATGGGAAACATGATATTTGCGGATTTCAAAACTACTTCTATCATGCAGGCATAATACTTGTATAATACTAAATTATGTCCTGTTTGAAAAATTATGACAATCAGTATATCTGATAATCAGTTTCGCCTTTTTAATAGAAATTCAAATTTAGAAACAAAAAGTTATTTAACCAATAAAATAGTCACCATCATTTTCAAAAAATGTCTCCCATCTTACAACAGGCTTTTCTATGCTATCTTTGTAAAAAATTTTTGACCTCGACTTGAAATAACCCTTTAGTACCATTTTGATATCATCAAGGTAACTAATTTTTCACTAAATATTTTGGAGTGAACCAAATAATTGGTAATCAGATGGCGCGTAATCAGGGGAGTAAGGAGGATGCGGTAGAACTACCCACTGAAGTTCTCTGATTTTTTCCTGGGTCTTGTTTGCTGCAAGAGGTTAAGCGTTATCGTGTTGAATTTTAACACCTCTTCTATTTTACGAATTGCTTCACTTAAACACACCAACTGATCACAGTAAACATCTGCGGTAGTCATTTCGCCATGTTTGAGAAATTCGTAATGAACAATCCATTGATGTTCCACCAAATAGACAGTAAAACCTTTTTGCATGAATATTTGGTTTGATGACTGATAAAGTTTTTCGGTAAAAATTATTTTTGACATGGTTTTGGTCAATGATCCGTGTTCGTCAAGATGCTTCTCGTGTACCAATTCATTAAAAGTATTCCTAGTTTTTTAAAACTATTTTAGATTCATAAGAATTACATATATATAAAAAATTTATATTTCATTTTAAAGATAATAATATAAAATCACATAAAAGCAGAAATTAACTAATAACCCAGCAGCTTCAGAAATTTCGTTGATTTTTGCGTCTCGCATTTAATTATAATTTAATTATTATCTTCTTGATTTAATAGTCTTAAAAATTGTCAAATAATTCTGGTTACTGAATTATTATTATTATTATTATTATTATTATTATTATTATTATTATTATTATTATTATTATTATTATTATTATT
>JBBMKC010142644.1:0-15843 GCA_037834085.1 Bipalium vagum
CTGTATCATTCTTTATAAGAACCATTATAGATCGGGACGATTGATTACTCAAGTACTTATCCATAACGATATAGATTGAAGTGATTATTTTCGCAACATGAGGCGGTTTATAGAAAATCTTGGCGAGACAATAATTTATTTAGTATACATTTCTATTATATATTTCTGAATATTTTTCTATATATTTCTGCATAACCCTGTAAATCAAAAATTTATATATTTTTTAAATATTTTTTTAAATATTTTTTTTTTAAATATTTGTTTAAATATTTTATTTTTAACTGTTTTATGAACATAATAAACACAAATTAAAAACGATAGAGAAAAGATTTAAGTATCAAAGAGAAACAGATATTGTTAAAATTATTCAATGATGATAAGTGTTGTACTCAATGCTTTCTATCATCAAAATATAATCTGGTACCTGATAAAAATGATATTGGGTTGTTCGGACAGTCACTTCACAAATTTTAATAAAAAGTAAGTCCAAAAGTTTTATTAGTAATAAATATTTAAATCAATGATGTATTGTTCTTTTTGTTCCAAGACTTTCTGCCATCTACTAGGCAACTTGAATATTCCAATCTTTAAAAGGACTTCAGTGTTTTAAATTAAGATTTAAAGATAGGTATAAAAAAGCGAAGTGACTTTTTGAATAACCAATTAACATTAACCGAATGATAACAATATACGAATCTACTAATTTTAATACTTAACTTATACGTCCATCTAAAATTATGTTACAATAACAATAGTAATATAATAAGTTTATGTTTGAAAAAAAAATCATAAATTGTTGTCTGTTTTCTTGAATAAATTAATAAATCATTCACAAAGTTTATTAATTTCTTCATATCGATACTACACAGCTATCCTTATGATCTGAAGTGCTTGTCTCATTTCAGAAGCAGAATTTATTACAGATTCTTTTATTTCATATTCATTGAAGGATTCAGGTTCAGTTTGAGGTTTAGAAATTGGTTAGGTCTACTGTAGTCTGAATGTTTTCACCATTTGCTCTCCAATTCTGAAAGTACTTTGGAGTAAAATCAAGCGTTTCGTCAGAAATTCACTTTTTTTATCCGTAGAAAATCCACCATATGTGAAACAATCCGAATGGTTTTCCCAGACACTTAAATTACAGAGATATAAGATAGACCTCAAGTAAAATATCCATTTTACTGGCTAAATTATTGACTTCAATGTGTTCTAATATCCATCTTCTCAACTCAACGATAATATGCTTTAAAATGTCATAGGATACATTGATGACAGTAAAAAAAAACCTGTGTCATCATCGTTGTAAATATTATCAGATGAATATTCTGCTTTAATCTTTGACTATTCATTCTTAATACTATGATTTACAGTCGATACATCGGCTTCATTTCGTTCGCCTTGATTACATTTACAGGTCTCGAGTTTTTTCCAGTTATTAAACCAACCGTTTGTAGCAACAAAATTTTCTCTATCCCGAAGTCTTACAAGTTCTTCAGTAAAATATTTTTCACTTACACCAGTAAATCAAAGTTTTAATGCTGATTCGATCTGTTCATCTTTACCACATTGGGGTTTTTTGATTTTGACATTATTATTTCTTGCGGTCTTCATGATATGTTCTTTATTTTTAAGAATCTTATAAATTAATCTTAATCAAAATTTCAGCTGCATCACGTTTCATTTTTGACAATTTAAGATAATTTTCTAAGATTTGAAGCTTTTTTTTAAATTTAAACCTTTTTTGTCTTCACATCTGTCACATAAATTATGAATAAACCATTAAATAATTTTATAAATTATATTGGCTCAAATTAAATTAAATGCAGACAATGATAACATTAACCATGATATCAATAAGCGTCCTCTATTCTATTAATAATTTAAATACATTTGGCACTGGATTATTTGAACATGTGGGGATTTCAAATAAATTACAAAAAAATGTACTAAGATTTATTTTTTAAACAAATCAATGATTTTTCAATTTGATTTGAATTTCAATTGAAATATTATTAAGATTTTTAAATCGAACCTGTTACATTGGCCACCTGTTGAAATTGGCCAGATTAATTGATAACTTGGAAAATTGATATTCGCTTAATAGAAAAAACCTAAATTTAATTTATTGTTTAAGGAAGAATTTTATATTGAGGAATTTCATCTCCATTATCGATTCTATCTTGAAATATAATTTCTTGATTTTAGTTGACCTTTTGTTTTACAAGTTATCAATCGGCATCGACATCTCATAATTAATAATCACGAATTGCATATTCCATTGAAAATTTTAGAAATTTTCTTAAAATTTATCCTTTTTCCTTCAGTAAATAATTCATGTTCAAAATACAAAAAATAATCAATACACAATTTTTAATGATCACATTTACACGCACAATATTAAAGAAATGATGGTAGTGGGCATTGAAAAGCAATATTTATTTATAATATATATTTATAAAAGTCCAGAAAATTAAAAACTCAAAAACAGAGCTAAACAACCAGGGTTAAAAAGATATTCAAATTCAATCAAATTGAAGAACAAAAACAACTTTATGAGGTGAATTGATTTCGTACATAGTTTAAATAAAATGTTATGAATAAATAACTAATATTAATTAAAAATTAACTAATATTAATCACACACAACACTAACAAAAGGCTACCAACCGACAGACCGAATAATTAAATATTTAAACATTTCGACCTTGATTACAGTATAAATTTTAAATATCATTTAAAGATCGGAGATTGTTTGTATGTTATTTTAGTTAGCATGGGAGACCACCATTTTCTTTATCAATTATTATAATTTCTCTCTATTTTTCTGTTCAATCAATTTCGATTTGATTTTAAAATCGAAAGAGTCAGTATTGCACTTTGATTTATATTAATAATATTACGGGAAATATATACGATAATAGTAAAAAGATAATAATAATTATCGTTATTATTACCAACTATTATTATTAATATAAGTTAGTAATATTTATATTATTATTTTTTGTTCATTCCTGTTTATTAATGATGAGGAATTGAAGTTTATTTTATCAATTCTCTTTCAATACCCATTATTGATTATTTTCCGATAGTCACGCGCTAGAAATATGCGACACTTTCGCGTTCTATTCAATGGCCTCCAAAAGACCTCATCTCCTTGCTGAATGTTTTCACGGTCTCGCTAGTCAACAGGCTCCTCCTTTAGGTCCTGCCAGAAAACGAATGCGTCAAGGCTAAAAAATTTCAATTTATCCTTGTGAATTTATTTTTAGGCTTCAAAGGGGACTATGCATTTACGAGTCCTGGATTTTACTGGTAACACATGTCATTATTTCCTGAATTTTGTTCCATTTTGTAAAGACTATGTTATCTATGAATTCAACTATTACTATTATTATTATAAATTATTATTATTATTCAAAATTGTTGTTAAACCATATTTTTATTAATCTATATTATTATTATTATTATTATTATTATTATTATTATTATTATTATTATTATTATTATTATTATTAATCAATATTATTGTTACTAAAACTACTTCTAATTGGTAGTAATTTATATTTGTATTGCCGGGTTAGCGCATGTCTTCATTCAGATGCAATTTTCCATTGAAATAATTTAGATATTTTTAAATGTTGAAGTGTTATTCAATAATACACTTACTTTGGTTCAATATTTTAAAGATTTTTTTAGGTGAAATGAGTTTGAATCCATTCAATTTTATTCATTTTTGAAATGTTTTAATATTGGTTTTATTGAATTTGCAAAGAAGTTTAGATTCACTTTCGAAAAAATCGAATTTAATACATGAATTTGTTGAAAAATACCAATTAGAAGAGCAATAAAATAATTGGAATTCAGATGGGAAAGTAAAAACTTTATTTTAAAATTTTTTTACATCAATAGAAAAAATTACATTACTAATTTACAAAATTTATTAAAGTTTGTTGATTTTCACTTCAATATATTAAATTAAAATCCAATCATTAAAAGAAGTTAGTAAAATAAATGGCATCTCAGTGTTGGAGTCCAGTACCCGAATTGCAAAGAATATAAAATATTTATGATATGGGATTTTGTTATTAAGTAAATGTAGTTAGAGTGAACTCGCGATAATAAGAAACTTCTTGGTGACAAATATTTTTAAAAATTATTTTGTATTAAATTAAAGTTGATTATATCGAAAAAAGGTAGCATAAATTTCAACAGGATAAATTATTAAATGAAATAGGTAAAATTATTCGAAATTATTTGTTTGAATTTTTTTAGAAATATTGAGATAGTTAAAAGTTGTATTCCAAATCTTTTTGTAAAGTGTGATAACCAACCATCGCTAAATGAAATATTAAAATCAGAACTATTTTTATTGTACATATTTTTTGCTTGATTCTTTAACATTTGATTAGTGAAATGTTTTTTGAATTTCTTTCATGCATAAACCATTCATATACATTTTCTTCTAACTCAGGGTGTTTGGATAACCTTATCATGCTTTGTGATATTTTAAAGTTACATCGAGAAGATTTATTTAGGATGATTTCTTTTTCTCAACAATTTTGGTGATTGATTTTGCAATTCCATATTAAGCATATGTTTATGGACCTTTACCCTTTATTTAATTCATCTAATAGTATTAACATTTTATCATTTATTTAGATTGAAGATCTCTTTTGTTTTGTCATATTTAGCCTAAAAAATATAATTATACATTAAAATAAATAATTTTAAAATTGCAAACTTTTATTGGACCTCAACAAAATTATTAAAATTAAGTTAAAAATATTATTTTAAAATACATCTATAAGTGTCCAGATGGTTTATCTCTACAGTTACAAAATGTTTATCGCTAGGCTCACCACCTCCCTCAAAGGAAGTTTAAATAATAAAAGAATTACGAATAAATCACGCTATTTGAAAATTAAGCTATATTTTTTATCAAAATCAAAAAGTTGGCTTTATACGTATTTATATTTTAATGAATACAATTAAGAGTCAATTGTGGGTACTTGCAAATTCTACTATTATAGAAATTTCCATATATAGGAACGATCCCACATTATCCATTTATGAAAATTTGTCCGGTTTTTTTAAATATTAAATAATCACGTTTGTTGGGTTTTTAATAAATTGTTTTAACCAACAACTTGTGTACTTCATTATTTATTTATAAAACAACAAATGTTAGTTATAATATTTTTAAACATAAATTACAACATCACACAGTTTAAGAATTATTATAAAACCTTATTACTCCATATTTACAGAACAATTCTAAAAATGGATGAGATTTTCTTATTTTAAATCGAGACATTTTTAAATTTAATTTTAGAAAAATATTTTTACTCTTTTTGTAAAGGCCGTAGTATAAACCATTTTCTTGTTTTATAATTTTAATTCTATTTTTAAAGTTTTTGTAATATTTCTTTTAAATTCTTTTTTTGAATATCTATATCCTTTTCCAAAAAAAATATGGGTCAAAAAAGAGTCGCTAGTCCTTAATCTTTAGTTGGATCAAAGTATAAACCCGCTCCAGTTCAAAAGATTCGTCTGATTTCGGTTTAGTTACGGTTGTATCAGCTTTACTGAGTTTATCAATTTCCATGTTTAACTTCGTTTTTTCTAAATCTGTTTTTTGTGCTTCTTTTGCTTTTTGTACTGCTTTTGCAACTCCTCCAGTTGCAACTAAACCTACAAAGATTGTTCCACAGATTGAAATTAGTGGAATAAGTCCACCTTCTCTTTCATCATCTCCTCTCTCTAATTTCATAAATTATTTTTTTAGATAGATAATAATTTTCACCATTAACAGTTATATATTTCGGTTTTCCAACATCAATAATACTTTTTAATTTTCTTCAGTAATTCAGTCATTTTTATAAAAAATAATTTCGTTATAATTATAATAAATAAAAATATTTTTATTTTACACTTTATTGTATTAATTAAACAAAAAACATTTATCCAACGAAGTTTTTAGGGTCTTCGACCGATCCAATGAAAATGAAACATGTCTCATTCAAAAGAGCACTATCAGGTTTCAAAAAATTTGAATATTAAAAAAATTGAATAATTAAAAAATTATTAAAAAAAAGAATATGGTTTTTCTGATAGATCTTTATAAGTAGCTTAATATTTCTTCAACAAAATTTTAACAAGTATTTTAGTTTCTTTTTAATTAGGCTACATGTGAAATTTGAATAATCTTCAATTTTAATAATTATGAAATTTATTTTACGCCTATCAGAAAAAACATCATAAAAATTACACAGACAAAAAAATACAACTTAATATCTTATAAAGGAAAAAAGTTATTAGCCGTGAAAAATTGGGGAAAAATACATGTAAAATTCAATATCTTATTGAGATAGAAAAGTCCGTTAATCCGAGATGTTTTAAAAATTTCGATAAATCTTCTAAAGGATTTTATATATTTTTAAAATTTTATTTTATTATTTGCCACAAATTTGCCAAGACACAAAAACGGCAAATAAGAGAACATTTACTGTATTTAAATACTTTATCGATTTCGTTTTACATTGTGTATTGTGTTTTGCAGTTATGTATTTTCTCTTAAACGTTCATCCTTAAATCTGATGATAATAAGCTTTGTTAAGTTTTCTAAAGTCCCAGTATCGATTTCCTTAATCCCATTCTCTCATTAATTTCTAGAAGCTTAACTAATTCAAATCTATACAACTTATTTGATTAAAAAAATTCATATATATTTTTACAGGAAATTTTATGAAACCAAATAATTTTGATGAAGACCTTTCCTGTAGTCTCAACTACTCAAAAACAAAAAGATAAACAAATATTTTTAGATCTTTTACATTATAAGATTGTTTAAATGGACGAAATAATATTTATTACACTAAATAAATGCTTTGTAATTCTGCTTTCTTGAAAAAGGAAAATTTCCTTCCATCTTATTAATAAAATCTGATTTAGTATTAAAATATTTCTTCTTTGCCACCATTACAGTCTTTTCGAAATTGGACTTTATGTAAGAAGTATTGAAAAGGTTAAGCTTTGTCACCAGTTTCTCTTCCCATTTATTGTTTTCCTTTAATTTCTTCAGTTTTTCGATAAGACCAGTGGATTGAGCTTCCTTGTTATCAGAATCGTCTTTTAAGCTTATCTCAACGAATTTGTTTGGATCGTTTATTCTTGACAATTTAATTTCTTTCTCAGGTAAGGGATCAGTAAAATAATTCTTCTCTGGTTCTGGTAATAATAATAATAATTCATCTTTGCACTTATTTTCCATTTCAATATCCGATTTAATTGGGGGCAATTCTTTTTCTTTTTCATCCTCTTTTCTTTTAATTAAATTCTTTTTCAAAGTTAGTTTAGAAAAGAGATAATTTAATAATCTTCGGAAATGGTAAAGACCCCTCTTCACTCGTTCAATGATGGAAAGTAAATAAATAAAAATAACAAAGACTAATGACACAATCAAAATGCCGATCAAAATCTTTTCAATCATAATTCCTAATTTGGAATGATTCTCCTTGATGACGTTGTGGTTTTTTGATTGTTCAAGTGAGGCACATGAAACCTTTTCAATACCAAGAAATAAATATAATAGTACCGAAAAAATAAAATGTAGATAATCTTGTTTGTTATTCATTTGATTTCAAATATTTATTTATTAATATTTCTTTTTTAAAAACAAATTTAATTAAATACTTTTATAATATTATTTGTGAATTAAAAAATAAAATAAAAAGAAGTTTTCTAAAATAGTATAATAAAAATTAAAATTAAATTAAACTATCCTAAAATGTTAATTAAAATTTAATTAATTACTATTAAATTTAAATAAAGTTTTAATGATAATAATAACTTTTAAAAATTAGTAAGAACTTAATTAAAAACAATTAAATTAATAAAAAGTATTTATTATTAGCTATATTAAATCTTTTAAAACAATTAATTAGGTTATATCATCAAGTTTCACAAATTACTATATTTTTAATATTAATATTTGTTTGAAGTGATATTAATATTTAAAAGTTCCCATAAAAAATTAAAATATAATTAATTAATTTTGCTTTATTCATATTTTTCAATTATATTATAATAATATAAAATTGTTAAAATTAAAAAAATAATACTAATATAAAATACCAAATAATTGCTAAATAAATAAATATTTAATTTAATTTTAATTATTAAAATTAAAAATATCAAAATTTTTAAATATTAATATATATCATTATGAAAATGTACTTATATAAAATTTTCTTTAACATTTTGTTGGGTTTACTCAAAACACCTACCCTTTCCAAATGAAAATTATAAAATTGTGCTCAAAATAACAAGAATAATAATAATTGTGAAATTGTGCACAAAAAGACAAAAATAATAATAATAATCATAATAATAATTTTAGCTAATTGAAAATGCAAATAGACAATAATTTTTTTTTGGGATCTAATCTTGACAATGGCGAACATAAATTACCAAGATTAGATCAGGATCCGCAAGGAGGGACCGATTTATGATTAATGATCCTAAAAGGGAATTGACATTTCTCATTGATAAAATTGGTCTACGACTGATAAGAAGAAGGATTTTAGCATAAATTCGCCCACAATAGAAAGTAACATTTGGAATTAACTCTTTAGAAGAGACAGATTCAAGACATTTGTTGATATTCGCAGAGATTCAAACCAGAAGACAGATTCAAGACATTCGTTGAGATTCGCAGAGATTCAAACCAGAAGAGATTCGTTAATATTCAGAAGACTATAATTCTAAAGTATATTTTTAATGCATTCAGTCCTGGGATTGTGTTTGAGTTCCGCACCAGAGGACTATTTCTGAGCAATTGTAACGGCTCAGCTAATCGTCCGGGAAGCCTAAACGAAGATGACTCGTAAGCTTGTTCCAATATTTTTCTTATTATTATCAACTTAATCTTAATATTTCATATAAATTTGATTGTTGATTAACTTTAAGTATCTATTTGTGTTTCGTGACTCGTTATTATTATTAACTTTTGTGTTTGATCGACTACACGAGACAATTACAGACCTTATTGTGATTCCTTTCTCTTGAGTTTGACGAATTTTTGTGCTATTGTGATTTCGTGTGAAGTGTTATAAATACAAGTTATTGCTTTACTGATTGCTATGTTTTTTGCACCACCTAAGAGTTGGAGTGAGGTTTAACTTTGATACACTAAATAGTGAACATTAGAATTAGATATCAATCCCTTGAATTTATCTATCTTGGCGAATTTCTGTTCCTGCAGCCTCTACTACCTCAAAGACTCTTTTCAATAGAAGGTTATTTGTCGTCATTAAGAAGATCAAATGTTAGCCCAATGTATTTGAGAGAAAGAACTTTATCTGTAATAAAGTTTAAATAAATTTTCATTTATTTTTTACAAAGAAATTTTGTAACCATGATCTAGTGTTACCTAGTACACATAGTTGACCGACCTAGTTTAATATTTACATTTTATTAGACTTCATTTAGTTCTTAAATTATGTAACATGTATGCATGAGACATTAGCATCAAAATTCACCCAAAATGGTTATCACACAATATCAAGCAAAACTATTTACATAAATTAAAAAGAAATTCACTTCCATCAAAATTTTACCATTGGATAAAATATTTGTATTACCGATTTTTTGAACATAAAATTCTGAAAAAATATCAATATAATGACTGAGACCGACAAGGAATTGTCGGTGGACAATAAGCCACTTAATTATCTAAATTTCGAACAATAAATGTTATAATTATGGTAATTAAAACCAGCTATAAAATATATTATAAGGCACTGTAGCAGTGTGTTGTGTTTCATTCTCCTTGATAATTAGAATTCATCGCAAGTTATTTTATAACCCAAGATAATCACAATCATCCAAAACTAGTTTGCTAATTTAGCAAGCATCTCGCTCAAATTCAAACGCGTCAGACATGTGCCACAATAAATAACTTCAAAAAATAACATTACAAAGTCAGACTATAAATATATATTAAAATTACAGCGATTTTGTTAAAAATTTAACTTAACCTTAAATAACCTTCTTAATTTTTTAATTCGAACCAACGAATTAAAATTAAGTTCAAATCATATCGTTTGCTAATCAGAACATCCCCCATAAATTATTTTATCAATATTCCATTAATAATTGTTGATAACCGTAGTCTAAACTCGTTTCCAATTGAGAAATGTGAAAAACCTTTTTCTAAAAACAAAATTTCTCTGAAAGAACCGGCGAGAATACAATTAATTTTCTCTATTATTGATAAATAACCATTGGTAATAAAAAAAATTTCTAGAAGAAAATTTTAAAATTAAAATAGTAAAAACGAAAAGCCCAAGACAAAAACCACATTTTTCGTTTGAAACTAACGCGATGAGCACAAAAAATCAATCAGACCTCAAAAAACATAGATTTTCAGCCAGATCAATATCTACACAAAATATCACATAGAAATTCCAATAAAGAGACGGAGAAAAATTAACGTAATTCAATAAGAGAATTCAATAAAGCGAAAGAACATCAAGAAACACCATTCCAAGAACCTGGGATTGATTTATCGATTGATATACCGATATATCTATTGATTGAACTGATCGATTGATAGAGACAAATTGAAAGAGACTGAGAGTCAGAGAGAGATGGGATAGACCTTCGGAGTCGTCTCAGAAATCTTTGTCCTCCAAATAATTGTAACTGAACGTGAAATTCTCCTTCTTCTGGCGACTCATTGATTCGAAATCATAAAAGATGTACGTGCCCGATTCGGAATTGTCTGTGATCTGCTTCGGTTCCTCGTGGCGCTGGAACCAGCACATGTGGCCCGTGTGGAACCGCCACGACATTCGCTTTAGCGCCTTGGCGGCCAGATATTGGGCCTTGGTGCCCTCGAAGTAGTAGAAGATAAAGAAGAGCGTCTCCGAATCGAGTCGCATATAGTACTCCTCAGTATCGCTACCCGGAATCGGGTCCTTGGGGAAGTAGTCGGGAATCTGGGTCTCATTCTTGTAAATAATGAGCCGGGCCTTCTCTGAGTCCGATGTCAACGGCAACTTCATTCGTCCGTGCTCCATGGCAGAAATTTGGTTGTTATAGTAATCATTGTTCTGGAATTGGTGATTTCGGAATGGGGACATTGCGTCGCCAGGCTCGAGAATCATGTCGATCGTGTTGTCTTTTGTGTTAATTGACGGATTCGTGTTCGGCGTGGACAACAGTGGCGGAATACCGGCAGCTGCGGCGGCGGCATGATCTACCAACATATTGGAAATCGAAGATCGATGTGAGACATACTGGTGCGATATGGTGTCGTTTTGAGAGGGAATCATCAAATTGTTTTGCTGCTGTTGCTGCTGCAACTCAAAATAGGACGCAGGCACCGATGAGGATGCCACCGCTGCCGCAACCGATGTCGACGACTGTTGCTGCGGTGGCTGTTGAAGACCGCCACCTTGGGACGGACCAATCATGTCCAACATATTCTGAACGAGCGGTGCCGATGATAATTGATTGAGATTCGTCGATTCTACGATTTTCGACGGTTTATTGATCGGTACTGATTTCAGGATCGGCTCGTGATTGGCTGAGAACGTTATGTAATTACCGGGCGAACTTGACACTACTGAGAACCCTCCTGTTCCACCCGTCCCTACTCCTCCAATCCCAGGTCCTACTGCTGTTCCGTCTGACAGTCCAACGGTGCTTTTGATCACCTGATCGGCGATTACATAACTCTCTTTCATGATCGACGATGACGGCGGATCTATGATGTTGGAAACAGTCTCGAATTCGGGAGGCGTGTTGGCAATGACTGTCTGCTGACAGGACGCAAGCAAATTTAATGATGGTGACGCCGCCGTGGTTGTATCCAATGAAGACAATGATGGTTCTTTGATCGAAGAATCACTGACGTTGTGAATCGATAGATAATCAGACCCGTCTAACTGAGAGATGCAGCAATTCTTGATCGGTGTCGATGTGACGGTGATCGAGGACGGCGACTTCAAAGCCTTACCACCGTTGTCGCTGGTGAGGGTCAGTAACGACTCAAGGTTCTGTTTGGACGATGATATCACTGGTACAGACACGACTGGCGGCTTAATCAATTTGGGGACGAGTTTTTCTTTCGGTGTTTTATCGATCTGTGGTTTTTGAGACGAGTTTACATCGTCTAACACCACTGGATTGATTTCCGGCAACATTTCCATAGCGTTTTCTTTCTTGTCGAAATACGATGAAGATTGAGATACTATGTAACCCAGAGATGTGTCGCCACCAACTATCGATCCGGCAGGAACATTGGACAGAACAGACAGGTCCAGTTTTCCAGCCGATGAGTCCAAATCGGCAGCCATGGAAATGTCGGCCGACAATTCGTCTAGATTTAAATCGTCGTAGATAAACAGACCCTGATCGCTCTTGTATAGTTCCGAATCTGGATTGTTAATGAATTCCTCAAAGCTATACCGAAAGTCTTTGACTTTGTCAAGCTCGATTTTGTCGTTGTCCAATAATCTCATCAAAGTTTCCTGTTTTGATAAATGGCTTTTAAACATACCGAGCTTTTGAGTCAGATCACTAAGCTTGTCCTTTTCGGCATTTCGTTTCTTTTTAATTGGCATGAGCTTCAATATGTCAAAATCACAAACTTCAATATTTTTCGACAATTTCGATATTTGCAGTTTTAACCATTCTAAATGATCCTCTTTTTCTTTTTGCATGGGATCCTTTTTTGTTTCTATATACAAACCTTCTTTGGAATAAGCTTTGGTCTTTGTTTCTTTTTCAATAACTTTAAATCGTTCCATATCGTATTCAATTAGTTTTCTCATGTCAATCAATTGGGTTTTGTCTTTTACATCTGGAGAAGCTAACCATGTTTTGATGTTATCTCGAAATCTCTGTAATTTCTTAATTTCCTTCTTTAAATCTGCTTCGTGTTTTTCTTTTTGAGCATGATTGTTTGATGATTCAAATTTTTCTAGAGTTTCCTATTTGAATAAAAAAATTTATAATTTTTCCTTTTTAAACTATTATTATTCATTATAAATAAATTAAATACCTTAAATAATGTTCGACCTTCATTCACCTTTTTTAAAGTTCTATCTATCTCTCCTTGCAAACGCCGTTTTTCAGCCATTAAATTTCATAAATAATATAATTTGAAAAAGGTGCTAAAATGTAATAAACTAAAACAATTCCAGAATTAATAATAATTAATTATCACTATTTTATTTAATATTTTATTTTGTAGTTATTTTATAATAGTCATTTAAATTTAATTAAAATTATAAAAAGACTTGAAAGAATTTAATATTCTAGTGAACTTTTTTTATTCAAAAATTTATTGCTTAACATTAACAAATTAATACTTAATGTGCTGCTTTTACATTAATTTGAGCTATACAAGTTTTTTTGCTTATCTTTAAAAATTAATGGAAAAAAATTTATTAAGAATTATCATTAATTTTTATTAAATTTTTTAATTTATAGTTTAAATGATTTCAAAATTAAAAAGGAACACTTACTTGGAAATTTTAAAATTTTTATTAATAATAATAATAAAAAAGAAAATTACCTCATTAATGTTATAATGCTTAAACTAAACCAAATTTTGCTATTTTAAATAATAAAAAAATTCGATAAGCTATTTTACATTAAACATAAAATAAGTAATCTCTTTATTCTTGCTGATGCTAATCTATCGATCAGAAATTCAGAATATCATAAGTATCACGAGTATCACGAGTATCTTTGATCTACATTTTGTGTTTTCCCAATTATCAAATGAATAAAAACTGATTAAATGAAAATTCAACTCGGTGTTTTTGATCATTTGCTATCGGAAGAAGTTTCTACATTATGGAAAATTTTAAAAAGGAAACTACGAAGAAAGAATTGGCGAGAAATTAGTTCAAGTAAAGATATGATGAAAAAATCATTTATAGAGATTATGATAGAGCTAGCAGAAGTAAAGAAAAACGCAGATGAAAGGTTCATAACATTCGAGATTCAGTCAGTAACCTCTTAATTCTGGATTATCATGGAAGAAAATGTTACAGATTTCCTACTAAAGAGGAAAAGAAAAAATGAATCCAAAGAAGCATTCATGACAAAATCGGATATTAGAGTAGTAGATACCAGCAGATGTTTTCCAAAACTATATGAATAGGAAACAGAAAAGGTTTGAGAAGGAACGGTGCAAGTAAAGGCAGTGCAACATCAGAATTATGCAGGGATGGCTTAGGGTGGACCATATCAAGACGATCGAATATCTTCTGAATATCTGAACTCAAAACCAATTAGAACACCATGGTCGGATCATTATCGCAATTGGAATAGGAGAATCTCATGATGCTCACCACCCTGATGTCCGAGATGCTAGACCGAGTAGACATGAAGCAGCGTTTTAAATAAAACAAATTGTTAGACAACTCTATAATAGATGTATGGGTTTACGACCACCAAGAAACGAACGGCTTCGACAAGGTCAGTGTTCTGTTGTGGTAGTGTAGAACATTTAGGAATGCACTGTTCATTGCAGAATGTATGCTTAATATATGGGAAGCACGAACATCATTTTCAGTTTTGAAAGCCTATCAGAAGATATAGTGTAAACCGGCATTGTGTATTCATGAATAGATTGATGGAATATACCAATATGAAATTTTACGACACAGACGATAATATACAAAAAACATTGCAGACTTGATTGCTCGCATTTTGTTTGTGAGTTCCAGTCAATAACTCTGATTAGAAATCGAAATGTAAAAGATATGCAAAAGTTTAAGACAAATTATGGTAGACAGTAAAGTTGGATGGACAATTGTTTGAGATGGTATGGGATTCTGGTGCTTAGGTTACCGTGTCGAGTCAGGAATGCTGGAAGATAAGAATTTCGGAACTGTCTTCGAGTAAATTGTTGTTTAGCGGTGTCTTCTCGACATGATATGAAAAACCATTTGGGAAGGAAAAAAAGGTCATCGAGAATTTGAAATTGAAGAAATGTTAGACAGGAAAGAACCTCAGAATTGAAGGAACGATTTCAAGTATGAGAGTCATTACCAAATCAAGAAATCTATATCTCCATATCAAATAGAATTGAAGAATCAGAACGGAACGAAAACAAGAAGAATTGAATGGTTAAAAATGGCAGCAATCTTAAGCAAAGAGGAAGTTAGAGACTATAATATTTTTGTTTAGATAAATACTTTTTGAAACTGAAATTCGTTTTATTAATGAATATGAAGGAAGATATAACTAATAACTAACATCTTTGCTAGTTAATTATGTTTATAATTAAATCTTTCCTTATTGTTAGTTCTTTAACTTTTAACCGTAAAGTTAACAATAAAATGTAAAATACAGCCTGACTCTTACTATTAGTTAGTGTAGAAAAAATTGAATGAAAAGTAATCTTCATTATTAATACGATACAAGACCATCTATTTCACAATTAAATAACTTTATAATCAGTGTTAATAAAATACACACTTTAAGTCTCGTCTCATTAATTAATAAGTAATCGCAATAAATAAAACTGATTGGTTTCCGAAGACAATGAACTAAGAGCAAATAGAATTGAACAAATTATTTGTACTGATAATGGTAATAAAATACAATAAAGTTAATTATTAAGAAAATATTTTAAAATTAATGAATAAAACAAAATTAACACCACTCATCAACACGATATACAACCAATTCTTGGACATTCAGCTAGAAACCCTGCTGTTGTCTATAGATAACCAAGATCTACATCAGTGGTTCTCAACCTTTTTCGGTTCATGGACCATTTTTTCTTCAAAAAACTCCCATGGACCACTCATACTTTTA